>DWMY01000239.1:0-34108 GCA_018249775.1 Heliconius hecalesia formosus
TTGTTTTCATGTAGGACTTACCATTAAGGCAGCGCATGCGTGAAAGTGTCTCAACGGGTAGGACTTTATACACATTTATCATATTTATGTCAAATTACAATAAAATATACACATAATAAACCATATATGATCCTTCCCTGAGAAATATTCTACATAATGGTGAAAACCGCATCAAAATCCGTTGGGTGGTTTAGAAGAAGAAAACGTAGAAAGGCCAGACAGAGAAAAAATGCGTTCTTATTTTATAAGATATAGAGATTTTTTAAATTTCAAGTAAGTGTTGTCTTTGTCGTGGTCACATATCATCTTTCTTTGAATAGAGAGTAGGACACGTCGGAAACGGAAAGTCATTTTTTTTTGCAAGAGAAAGCTCTCTTCATTCCCTAAAAAAACCACTATTACTAGATACGAGTCTTAATGGTTGAACACAAACTATTAGTTTCACGCCATATCCTACATATAGGAATGCAGACAAAGGGAGCTTAGTATTTAGACACTTGGTTCTCCACACGTTGTCCAATTTTCGAGATATTACATATAGCGAAACTCAACGCCACACTTTCACTTTTCGAGTTAGGATTGAACCGTCGTATTTACAGTCAGTCTCTGTAGCAGTGTGCCACAACAAAATGTTAACTTAATGTTAAAAACCATAATATACAAATAATCTACAATAACAGCAAAATCTTCAAACGTCCTTTAAGTGTGATACGGACTGAGGCAATACGGTTATAAATAATTGACTTCTCCACTTGAATTATTCATTTACGGCATTAATAACCGCGTATCTAGTGGAGAGGCTATAACGTATGTACTAGACAGCTTCTCATTCAGCTTATGTGAGCAGTAATAAAAGTGAACATTGTGGTACTATTTTTTATCTTTAAGCTTTATATGTTATAGCAGAGTAGGCAGAGGTAACCTAGTGTTAAGACACTCTATTCTCCGCTTCGCGTGTCTTGTTACTAGAGCGAGTGAGTGAAAATATTAAATAATTTATTTCTAAGTAAAATATCAAATTCTACTCAAGAAATAATAATTCTATAGTTTTTGAGAGAGAAAACAATAAGCGCAAATTAAGTATCGACGCGACGAGGTTTTTTACTAAATATATATTAACTAAAGTTATAGATCAAATTTAATTATTATAAAAACCAATACATTCACAATATATTGAACAATATTCTGTAATAAGTTTATACAATTCAGTAGAGTTTTCACAATTTACAATTTTTTCAGCTTCGCTTTGTATCCCGCATGTAGAAGAGAGGGCAGACGGAGCATAACACACTCTGCCCCTCGCTTTCCGCCGAATTTTGGAAACATTGCGTTTTGAGTGGCGGATCTCAACACCGCGCTTTACCATGACACCAGAGCGAATAAATCAAAACATTCAATATTTCATTACCTCTAATAGGACCTACAATCGAACTGACAACCTGTTGCAGTCACATGCTTGTGTTCCTGCGCCACGACTGGTCTCATTTGATTTTTAATTAAAGTTACATTTCACATTTACACATTTGGATCAAATCAATTAGTTCTAATAATTATTATCATAACTTTTACTATCAGTAAATTCCACATTCGACCGACCACACTCGTGTCGCAAACACTGCGGCCTCTGGAAGAATATCAATCCTATCGGCGGTGCGGGAGGGGGGGGGGGAGGGGGGACGTGCGGTCGCGGCTCCGCTCAAATAAATTAATTCGACAATCGCAGTTGCGGTCGCTGTCGTGTTGTCGTGCACTTCTAATTAATAATGTTAATGTGAATTTTATCTGATGGTATAGTTGTTAGATTACGTCTTGGCTTATGTGGAGTAGGTTTTTTTTGTTTTAGCAGGGTAGTAGAGGAAACTTAGTGTTAAGACACTTCGTTCACACAATGCACTATTTGCGAGATATTGTGTTTTGAGAAGTGGTTGTGGCTGTGGCTTTTCCTTCTTACCACATTAAAAAAACAAAAAAAAAACGCAGGAACACTGCGCCATGATGATAATAATATCGTGTAATAATACAGCTTACATCGTCTTAGCACGATTCGAAATTGGCTTTAGAGGTTATAGGTTCAATACAACTACAATCCTTATTAATATAATAAAGTGTTAGAAATGTATGTATAAATTTGAACTACACCTGAGTTGTACAGTTTAAACTCAACGAGAAATATATATAATTATATAAAGTTTCATAAAAATCAATTCAGCCATACAAAGTAATTACGAACAGTACTTATAATTCCTAGAGTCTAGACTGCCAACATGAGCTAAGCCTTTAAATGTAAGTACCTAGTGTTAGTACAGTGTAGCTACAAATATGAAATGAACAAAATGTTATTCGAATAATATAAACATGCTCTCTTAGCTCTTTTAAGTAATTAAAACAATTTACTGGTCATTCCGTAACTTAATATTATTTATTATCACTACTACTACTACTAGCTTCACGCTTTTTCCCTAGCGGGGTAGTCAGAAAGAAAGGAGCGCCGAACGCTACGGTCTCTACATACCTCTTTCACCTCGTCCACTGTCATCAACCTCTTCATACATGCCCTCCGGGGGGTCCTCATGCATTTTACGTGACCTTCCTCCAGCATCTTTGATACTGTGTCACTCACTTTTCCATCATAAATCTTTTTTGCCATTCTTTCATCACTCATTCGTTCGACGTGCCCAAACCAGCTGAGCACGTTCTTCCTCACATCACATCCTCGCTAGTACCTGCCATTCCGTGTTTATTATCACATTTCCTGTAAACGTTTGCTCACACTAAAATAATTATATTTCATCCACCTCTGCATACATACTTCCACAGGCGAAGTCAGGACCAGAAGCCCATACACTTGTATCAACATTCATCAGTGGAGTCGTTGTGAGACAGAGAGAGAGACTCTGTTGTGGGTTTGATTTCCACTCGGGGATATAAATTTAATTTCCTTTCTCCGGTAGCAAGACGAAACGCAGCATTGAGTTCTACCACTCACCATGAAATTCTCGAGCGCGTCATATTAAAGTAGAGAGAGTAACGTAAAGAAGGAGGACAGCTACAAAGTTGTAAAAAAAAATATTATTTCGACGATGTGAATAATATATATAATCTGCCGAATTCCACAAGCTGAAATAATGAAAATTGATCGATAAAGTTTAAAGCAGCATCGGTTGCCTATATTCCTGTCTCACTCTTTCTCTATCTCTATCATCCATCGATGAAGATGATAATTTATAAAAAATACTAAAAAAATATAATAATTTTCTTATAAATATATTTTTTTTACTTCAAACATTCATTCTTTTATTTACATGCTATTTCTTTAGCTTTTCATTTCAACGATCCATAATTTAAAAAAAAATTAAAGTAATTTTCATATTAGGCAAGTCTAGGCTGATTATAAGATAGCACATCTAGGGCAAGAAAAAATGTATTTCAATCTGACGCGTTTGAATATTTCAAAATGATGAAATTGTTTTTGCACATTGTAACAATGGCAGCGAGTTTGCGTCACATCTAAGTCGTCAGATTATTATATAAGAGCTTTTTTTCAGATTCATTTAAAATCCCCTAAAAAAAATTGACGCACTCGATTAATTTTTTTATTCATATTTAACTCATATAGATGATCACCTCCATCATGGAAATAATCAGATTAACATACTTACATTTTTAAGAATACGTAGAACATGGATGATATCAATATCTGACGCACTCGACAACTCGTACAACCACGCAATAGTTTTTTTTTTGCATTTTTGAAAATCTATAGCCGCTTACCCCATCGATCAAAAGATATACTTATATTATATTATATTTTTTCCTTCGTATCATTCAAGCTTCGCAAACCAATAGGCCACGCCTATGACGCTCGAGTAAATCCCGATTTAGCGTCGTGGGCTCCTCTACTACTACAAAATTGGACGTACTTACCATACAATATATTTTCCTCACGTCGATTAATAGTAATAAAAATAAATCAGCTTCACGCTGTATCCCGCACACTGCAGGGTAGGTAGAGGGAACCTAGTGTTAAGACACTACGATCCCCACTTTCTGCGGAATTCTGGAGGCATTGCGTGTTGAGTGGCAGAACTCAACGCCGCGCTTGTCCTCGACACCAGAGCGAAGAAAATAGAAATAGAAATTTAAGTAAATATTTCATCTCCTCGAGTGGGGATCGAACCCACAACCAGTCGGTTTTACAGTCACACTTTGAGCTCCTGCGCCACGACTGGTTTCAAATAGTAATAGTAATATTAATACTACTGTAAACCGACGTGACTAAAGTGCTCTAAATTGACATAGTTTACACTAATATAACTTTGTAAAATATTTCAATATACACATCGGTATACGTATAGGAAAGCAGAGGCAAATGTATAAATAATTAGACATCTAATTAAGTCGGCTAACAAAATAAATAGAGATGCGAGTCAATCTGTCAGATTGTTTGTGTTTCTATCAATGTATGTATAATTAGTAGGTATTTGCTCTATTTGTTTATTCTCAGTGAAACTTTGGTAGAAGTCTTTGGTGTATGTAAATTATATAATGTATGTTATTGTTTATATTATTATGATTTTTTGAATCCGTCGTAGCGACTACACAGCAACAACGTGTATATTTAATTTTTGTGAGTTTAAATCTCATTCGAATTGGAAATGAATTATTTGATAAGAAAAAACCGCCCACCGAGGGCTCCTTACAAGACTTAGCTTAGCCAGAGTACTTTCATCTGATGCTTATTTTCATTTCATACGATCCTTTAAAAATCAGCTTCACGCTGTATCCCGCACACAGCAGGGTAGGCAGAGGGAACCACACTCCGTTCCCCACTTTCTGCCGAATTTTGGAGGCATTGCGTGTTAAGTGGCAGAACTCAACGCCGCGCTTAACCTTGACACCAGAGCGAAGAAATGGAAATATAAATTTAAGTAAATATTTAATCTCCTAGAGTGGGTATGATCCTTTTAAGGCTATTATTTTTTAGAATTTAAAAATATATAGTTTTCAAATTTTTCCTAAACAAATATTACCTGTAGATGCTAGGTGCCAAATTTCATAATTTTAGTTTAACCGGAAGTACTCTATTAATTTTGATTCCCTTTACAGTGTACACATACTATACACGTTTTTTACTATTTAAGACTACTATTTTTTAGGATTTAACCATAAATGTATAAATTTTCGATTTTTACCTGAACTAGTACTATCTGTAGATACTAGCTTGCAAATTTCAAAATTCTAGGTTAACCGGAAGTACCCTATTAATTTTCATTTTTATTATGTCAAAATAAACGTTTTTTGCTTTATAAACGGTTATTACTTTTTTTTAAGTAAATTGGGCTGTAGAGGTAGGAGGTGGGTCTAGGTATATGGTTCCAAGCGACATAGAGACAGACAGACAGACGGAGAACAAACTGATCTTATAAGGGTTCCCTTTTTCCAGAGACAGACAGACGGACAACAAAGTAATCTTTTAAGAGTTTTCCTTAGAAAGTATGGAACGCTAAAAACGCGGTGTTGAATTTAGCCACTCAATACGTGATGCCTCGAAAATCGGACTGTGTATGAGGAACGGAGTGTCACTTTGCCTATCCTGCTGTTTGTGGGACACAAGCTAAAAAACTGATTATTATGTTATATAAGATATAATAAGAAGAATGTAGAGACTTTATTTACCACTCTCTTTTTATTGCGTGTTACATTTTCTACTTTATGTTGATGCGTAATATAAGCACAATCAACTCGTCTGATTCACATTAGCTCTATTATTCCACTGAGCTATAACTGTGTATAAAAATAAGCTATTAAACCGTAGCTTCTTAAGTAGTTAACGCGTCTCTTGATGTCGATTTATAAACATTTTACAAGATGTTAATTCAGTCTCACACTTCCAGAGCGCATTTAAGGATCGCGGCCGTAAAACGACGTCAAGACACCTGATATTGTCCATCTGTTAACATTGTGTTGACATTCAAATTATTTTTGAGTACTTTTTGTTTTTATTATTATATTACTATTGTGAGTTGATTGGGGGTACGAATTAGTCTTCATAAGTGTGTTAATCATGCTTTTACTTTTCTTTTTTTAAATCATATTTCCTTGTCGAAAAATCGAGAAAATGTGTAAATTTAAGAAAAATAAAATGTAAACACAAGTAAAATTTGCAATTAATTGAACTCGAACCTTTCTTCTCCGTTTCTTAAAGTGTTAGTGCTATTTTGTTATATTTTTAGGGGTACATACCTTTCAAGGAAAAGAGGAACCCATATAAGATTACTTTGTTGCCCGTCTGTCTTTTTGTCTGTCCGTCTGTCAAGAGCCTTGGAGATACCGAGTTGAAATTCAAACTACTCACGTCTACGGCACCATGATTTTCTGAAAAAATAAATACGTATTTTTACATTTATAAAAAAAAAGACGTGGCTGTTTATATCGCAAGAAACGCTTATTTTGACACTATAAAAGTAATTAAAGTACTTCCGATTGGCGTTGAATTATGAAATATAGCTGCCGAATTTCATGCATTTACATGCAGTAATATTTCAGGAAAAAATCTGAAAACTTTATTTTTTTTCTAAATCATAAAAAAATATCCTTAAAAGGGGACAAAATTTGGTATAGTTAAAGTGAAATATCAGATGAAAGGGCTCTGTCTAAGCTAAGCTTAAATTTCAGAAGAAAATCGAGACCTCCAATCCCGACTAGCGCTTGACCGGTTTTTTTACTTTCAATTAAACTTTAACAATTCTTTTCTATGTTTTAATTATATTATTGAATGTTATTCACATACGAGTAGGTAAGTACAAGAAAATACATTAATTATCTCTTTTAAAAGGCGCGTTCAAATATTTAAACGTCTTTATATAATCTAATACAGTAAAGCCGAAAGCACAACACACCTGCGATAGTTAACTTCAAACAATTCTTCAGAGATTTATTCGCTCTAAAGTGTAAACAGCGCTCCTGGTGTTAAACAAGTGTTCGGGACTGATGTTTATGGTACGGTGTATTTAGTTGCTGTTTATATGAGGATTTGACTATGTATGGATTTTTGTATTAACCCATTTTTTCTTACATTCACGCTACCCTGACAGATCGAAGAAATGAAAATATTAAATATTTCATGCCCCCGACAGGGAAACGAACCCACCACCATCGCGTTTACGGTTGCTCGCTGGAATATCTGCGCCACGACGGCCTCAATATTTAATTTAATTTTATAGTTTTCTCTTCACTCAGCCCTCAGTAGCAAAAAAACGCAACTTGTGTTAAGGCATTCAGTTTCCCACGAATCGTGCAATTTTCAAGACATTGCGTGTTGAGTAGCGGGACTCAATACCGCGCTACGACTTGTTACTAGAACCGGGAATTTATTTCCTTCGAGCTTATATAGCTTAAGTCACAATATATTCAAGTTATATTTATTTCTATATAATTTCATACATAAAGACACTTTCGCTCTGGTGTCGCGGCAAAGCGCGGTTTTGAGTTCCGCCTGTCAACACGTAATGCCTCCAGAATTCGGTATTTCGGCGGAAAGTGCAGAGCAGAGTGTTTTAATACTATGCTTCCTCTGCCTACCTCGTAATGCGACGGATTGTGGATTCGATTCCCAGCCAATATTAGATAGCATAATTAATTATTATTCATTAATATTTTCTTTTCTTCACATCTGACGTCGCGCTTAGTATCTGAGTTCAAAGACAAAGAATGGCGTTGATTGTCGCCACTCAATGTTTCGAAAATTTCGCGGAAAGTGGGGAACAGTGTGTCTTAATACTAGAATACCTACACTGATGCGCAGGATAGAGAGTGAAGCTCGAAAAAAATAATAAAAATAGTTAAAACAATTTCAGCCCCTATCCTCTGTACACATACATACATAAACTCCTTATCCTGGCCTCCACATGAAGTTGTCATAGTAAACGAGGTCCAGGTTTACTCACGAGTTAGCAAACCTTTTTGTGAATTTCTTAGAGACCTTTTACTATGTAATGAGAATTAAAATAAATAAAAAAGTTGTCGTTCAGTAGCGAGGGCCCTCGGGGCAGGTAAGCTTACCGGTGCGGCAATGGCTCGAAGCTACGAATTATTTGATATTACCAACGTGTTTTAAAATATATATTATTAGCATTTTTGGGTGCATTGAATTAGTTTCTATGTATGTCAAGACATTTTTCAGTATCCGTTTAGATTTAGATTATTAAGGAAATAAGAAAATAGGTAGTCCGGCTTATACATATGCGACTTCTATTGAAGCTTTCGTAGCAGAGTATGAATTGGGCGGAAAGTTGAAAACAGTGTCTTAACACTAAGACACTTCGTTTCACTTTCCGCGAGTTTGTTGAGTAGCGGAACTCAACTGCTGCGCTTTGTCTTATTATCAAAGCGGGAAATGAAAATATTCATTTCCAAACGGGAGGAAATCATAATCGTCGTTTTTTCAGTGCCACCTAAGTAAGTTACATATATGTAATATATAAGTAACTCACCAATTACTAATTAAAAATCAAATCTAAAACTATTAATCATTTAAGCAACAAGCACCAGCCTCACAAAGCTCCATAATTCATTAAGCTTATCTATTATAAAGGTGTTTCACACATCATTGTCGCGTACAACAGTAGCTGGGTATCGCTATGTAGAGTTTGGATTTATTGCGCGCCTGATACAGCCTTTATGTCTCCGCGAGAGTGTTTTAGCAATCGACTGTTTATTTTCAAATGGAATTTATACGATGGCTCATCAGATAGAGATGGTTTATTGCTTTTTGGTGTAGGTTTGATTTTTAAAGGCTATTTTTAATTAAGCTTTGTCTTTCATTGTAAATTACTATCGTAACTTAGTAGGACAGTGATTGGTTATAGACACAAAGGTTGTACGTGTGATTTTCACCTTTTTTTTGGTTTTTCGTGATTTATTCTTTCTTACGAAGAAAAAAATGTATAAAATCCCTGCTAACACTGTACTATTAGCAAGAGATACATACTTTGGCTAAACAGGTCCAAAAATAAGTCGTATTTGAACTGACGACTATCACATTCCATTAGACACATACGAAATGCACTATTGCATTCCTTTTATTTAAAAGTCAAGAAATAGAAATCTATAGTAAATTTTCTAACTCTAAGCTAATCGTAACTTTAGTATTACGATGAAAGACTTTTAACGGTAGCTGTACCTTACTCATCTGTTATATATGTAGCTGATTATCCTTATATTTTTCTGTATAATTTCTAGATATTAAGCTAACTAAGTATTAGATATAACTACCTGTATGGTAGCTATATCTAATACTTAACAATTTTGGCTTTTTTACTAATATTAAGATTAGAAACATTTGACTTTTGAAATTATACTCTTATTAAATTCAGCTCCACGGTTTTTCTTGCATAGCAAAGCAGTATTAAAATACTCTTTTTCCCATTTAGCACCCAATTTTCGATATATTTCGTGTAGAAAGGAAAAACTCTATGTCAAGCTTTGTCTTGTTACCATACTAAGAATAAAAAATTAATCATTATGCAAGTAAGATACGTCTTAGTCTTAGACTAGAAATACACCAATAGTCATTCGTTATATACCTTGAAAAAAAAATCTATACTTTTAAAATTGTTAAATTATAATTAATATTTTTTTGAATATCATACTTTATTAACCTATCACGGTTTTTGTCATTTTCATTTAGAAACAAAAATATAATAGAATTAAAAAACCTTTATATGTATATTTGACACTCAAAGTAGCTTTGCGTCAAGTGAATCATAAACACAAACAACAAGACCAGAAGGGTTTTTTTGCAAATAAATAACAAAATAATATTATATTTCGTCAGAGTTTCACTGTCGACTGAATTTTTTCATTATAACGCACTTGTGACTCTACAAACAATGGGCTCCGCGTTTTGGTTTTGTTACGTGAGAGCGAAACGCTTATCGAATGAGTAAATAGATTTAATCTACATTAACGGACATACTTTAGGCGGTGCTTGCTGCCCACGGAGCGAGAGGTAATGCGCTTTTTTAAAGAATTTCAATTGAAAATGAGTTTTTTAATTAATTTAAACTGTTTAAATAGTTTTCGGGTCGATGGTTTCCGAGTATAGTGGGTCTTGTGTAAAATTGTAGTCTGATACTCGGCTATGTACAATAAATACATAATTATTATTAGTTTGTGTAAAAAATCTACAGATAAAGGTAATAAGTTCAAGCCGAGTTGCAGAAACAGCTTAGTACCTGACTGTAAACGCAACGGTTGATAGTTCGATTTCCACTCGGGTATTGAAGTCAAAAAATATCGAAAATTAGGCAGAAATTAGGGAACGGAGTGTCTTAGAACTAGGATTCCTCTGCTATAAACTTCTATAAACAAGATACAGCCTTAAGCTAAAACTTATATGAAACCACGTGATTACTAAAACAATCCATGTATTAAAACAATCCATGTATTCTATTGAAATGAAATGTTTCTAGTATTTGGAGGACAAATGGTAAAGGTTACGTTTTCAACGACCTCACGTTATTGGCGGTTACGAATACTCATTTAATATTGTCACAGTGCGCCTTTGAAAATGTAACTGATAGGTTAATTAGACAGAAGGATCTAAGTACGAATCAAGTACGTTTAGAGGTCTAAGATACGATAAAAATATTTTTAAATGAGAATATTCATAGGAGAGGCAAAAACAAGTTACACGAAAAATATTAGATTATAATATAAAAAAATACATTAGATGTTACGTACTACGACGGCTAAAAAACCGTCGTAGTGCAGTGGCACAGCGCCTGAACTGTAAACATGACTGTTGTGACGATTCCCACCCGGGGAAATTAATTATGTCTCAATGTCTCAAAAATCGACGAAATGTGGGAAACGAGGTAGGTCTAAAATTGCTAAAAATTACAGAATAAAAAACTTAACTAGCTTCACGCTGTATCCCTAGCGGAGTAGTCAGAGAGAACGGAGCGCCAAACGATACGGTCTCTATATACCTCTTTCGCCTCGTCAACTGTCATCAACTTCTGCATACATGCCCTCCGGGGGATCTTCATGCTTTTTATGTGACTTTCCTCCAGTATGTTTGATACTGTGTTTTCAAAAGTCAACCGAGGTCTCCCCCTACCTCTCTTACCGCTCACTTTTCCATTATAAATCTTTTTTGCCATTTTTTCATCACTCATTCGTTCGACGTGCACTTCACGGCATTCATCTTTCTTCATTCTTCTTCATAAGCGACTTAAAAGCAATTAAACGATAATAGTAGTTTCTGAGCACCCCATTTAATCAATTGCAAAGTATTAATATTTTCTAACTTCCAGCTACAAGTCGGTACTACAAGTATCCAATCACAGGAAGTATCGCCGAGTAATTTCCTACGTTAAAGTATAAGTATGTATAATTTATGTAAATACTGTAGTCCGAGAACTCTGACTCGAGGGCTGCCTCGTTAGAATAACTTTGAAAATAATTGAAAATTAGACTGATCGTTTTTAAACATAAATATTTCTCTCCTTCAGACTTCTCCCATAATGCAGCACGTAGCGAAAAAAATAGTGTTAAATCACTTTCTTAAATTTTTCGTTTGATTTTAGTACATTGTATGATTCGTTGAATTTAACGCGATCTTTCGTCTTGCCATACCGGAAAATTGACAATATTGAATAAAAAAATCATTGCTTAAAGTGAGATTGAACCTACCCTAATCACACGCACTGAAAGGCATCTCAACTGCGCCTTAATAGCGTTTATGTTATAATGGAAATATTTTAAATTACCAAGCGAAAGTTCACTCAGCGAAATATAGTTTATAGTTTATATTTGAAAGTGCTTGAAAATTTTTCAAATTTCTCCTTTAAGGAAACTCACTGTTAAAATGTAATAAATTGTTAATAAAATCTTTATTGTAACAAGTTCTTTAAAAAAATAAAATACAGCATAGTGAATGTAGAGAATGAGAATTTAAAAATATAGAAAATAAAGGAAATATTTACTAAATAAGCGCGTTAGTTGTGGATTCGATTTTTACTCGGGGAGTTATTATTATTATTATTTTTTAATCAGTTTGACAGCGTAATATTAGTACAATATATTCCGCATTAAAGGCAGAAAGAACCTTCTGTTAAAAAACCCTTCGTTCCCCACTTTTCGCTGAATTTCGAGGCCATTGCGTGTTGAGTGGCCGTATTCATTGCCGCCCGACACCAGAGCGAAGATATGAAAATATTTCAATTCCTCTATCACAACTAATCAAACCCACGACTGGCCTCATTATTCTTATTTCATCTTCATTTTGGCACAAAAAACGTGGCAACCAAAACGGGACATTAACAAAACATATATAGAATTTTATAATTCAATATAAATAAGCAAGCCGAGAAAAAAAATTACAAAGTACAATTGACATAAGATTTGAATCTACAACAACCGTGAATTGTCCTTAACAGAAAATATACTTAAGTCAGAGTGTGTGTCAGAGTCAGAGACCTACCGTTCCCAGTATTGTTCGAGTGAATATCAACGCCGCATTTTGTCTATCAGGGCGGGGAAATGAAGGTAACTTACTCTGCCTCTATCGAATATCTATTTGATAGAGCCTTATAACAACTTTAAAAGTAACTTTCTCCAGAAAAATAAAAAATAAAAATGATTTAGATAGAAAGCTTATTTACAAATATAAAAGGTCCCATTGTCCTTCGTCAATAACAATTGGAGTATCTTTACTTGAAGTCTGAACTGAACGTGTTTTATTTATTAAGTCAATATAAAATTTTCTATTATTGGCATACACGTGTCGCAGTTCCGCTATCTTTGTGGAGGAAATTATCATTTTTTTATATTAATTTCACATGAGACCGTCGTGGCGCAGTACAGCGCCTGACTTACAATCAACGTAATAATTGATCCCCACTAGGGGGCGATTCCCACTAGGGGGCGATTCCCACTAGGGGGATTATATTTTATTTATTTTATTTTCCCTATTCTGGTAGACGTTGCGCGGCAACGAGAAATTAAAAATTTTGAAAATTGGGCAGTACGTGGAGAACGGAGTGTCTTAACACTAGGTTCGCTTTGCCTACCCTACTACGCGGAAACAACCCTGAAATTAGTATTTACTGATAATAATTATGTACTTACCCTAATTTTGTACGTATATTAGACGAAATTGTTTATTATGTATAATAATATACCTATTTGCTTTTTTTGGTATTAGTTTTAAGCTGTACGTCATATAGCAGAATAGGCAGATGAAAGCTACTGTTGAGATTTTCTGTTGAAGAAATTAAAATAACTCATTCTCCCAATAAATACAGGAACCTCCAACCGTTGCATTAACAGCCAGATGCTAGGCCTCTGCAGGAAATAGAAAGAAAGGAGTTTCTCTATAATCCAAGCTTCGTTAAAAAACGTAAAGCTGTTTAAAAAAAATATATAGCTTTTTGCGAAAATAGAACCGTATTATTGTTAAAGTATCTTTAAGAAAATGCTTGAGTACGGAGCTACGTAACACGTAATATCTCAAAAATCTATCGGAAAATTGTGAATAGAGCGTCCTAAAACTAGGTTCCCAATACTTACCCTGCAACATGCAGCGGGATACAGCATGGGCATGATAAAAAAATAATATAGCCTCTTGCAAAAGTACAGCAAATACACAATATTCATAAAATATAAGTAATTTTAAAAAAGATACGAGATAGTATAGTTATTAGAACGCTACAGCCACCGATACATATTATATAGGGAATCCAATCGAACAGTGTAAAGATTGCAATATACTGGAGTGCACTCAGATAAACTTGTTAAGGATGCGGCGTAAGGAGATAATAGGTTTTAACCAATTTTGCAGGAAAGTAGTTAAAGTTTTGTGGTTTTTATATGATATATTTTTTTCAGCTTCACGCTGTATCCCGACATAAAGCAGCTTTCGAGACATTGCTTTGAGGGACAGAATTCAATTTGGCCAGGTTATCTTAGCAAAGCAGGTTTCCCCTGAGGAGGAATCGAACTCACAACCGTTGTGTTTATAGTCAGTTTGCACTACTGTAATATACACTGTGCGCGTATTTTACAATAATGGACTGTTCGTGATGGTAGTAAATTTAAATTTTATGGAAGAATATGTTATTTAAATAGTAAATTGCATATGAAACGGATTTATTCTTATTTGCTGAGAAATAGTGGCATAGTTATTTATTAATTGTTCAGTACAGGTTGTGGGTTTAATACTCATTCGGGTGAATAATGACTGGATACATAATATATTTAATTTTATTAAAATAAAAAAATACCTTTTTTTAGGATATGAGAGAGATTGAGATGGATTTTAAATAAAAAATTGTTCATATACCAAACGATTCAAATACAAAACAAATAATATATTCTCTTAAAATACAATTAAGAAATAGTTATTTTACATTTTCAGAAAACGTAAAAAGTGTGAAATAACACTTTAAAAATGATTTAAAAAAATAAAATAAAAAAAATTATAATAAATAACCTTTTTTTAAATATTTTAAATGAAAAACCAAATTACTCGCGTATGTTTAGAACGTATAGAAACTTGATATTCGAACACTTTACAATAGTCCGAGGTCAAGCGTACTGCGTACGTAAAAATAAATAATACCAAAATACATAGTTTTTCTAGCTTTTTATAACGAAATCACATTACGAAATCGAAAGCAAAAATTTAATATATTTTCTTAGTTTCACACTGTATAGGAAACCTAGACCTTTCATATCGAACCCGCGACCTCGTTTACAATCGCAAGACGGTTTCCCAATTATTAAAACATTTTCTTCATAAAATACAAAGGCTAGTCTATCGAAGTAAGTATCTAGTATTACGTTACAGTTGCAATATATTTTTTCGTAGTTGCCCTCAATTATTCAGCGGAAACTAAATTAGTTTTTGCTCCTTTCGTTTTCTGCTTCTACTAGATATATGGAGTATTAACGCCTCCTTACTAACCAAAGGATTTTATTACTTAGAAACTGTATGCCAATGTAGTGAGGCCAGTCGTGGGCGAGTGCACAGGCGAGCTATGGTTGTGGTTCGATTCCCACTGTAGAAAATGAAATAATTTTCATTTTTCACTCTGGTAACAATCCCTTCTGCCTACTATGTTATGTGCAGGATTTAACGTGAAGCTAAAAAAAAATAAGATATTGTAGATACGTATGCCACACTGTGTCTAAATATTGTTCATCAGACAAAAACAAAACATTTTTAATATTATTATAGTTCTAACATTGAAACTAATGTAACAGGCTGTCCAGACAAAGCGATGTCTCCATACATCCAAATTACTTATTTACAAGTATTCTTGTGGCACTTTTCTTAAATTCACAGAGATTTCCAGCGTATCTCTTACTCTGACTGGCTTTAGCTAAAGATTTAAAGTATTTTAAACTTTAACCGCGGTCTAGTGTTCTGGAACTGGTTATTCGGAGAGGTTTTCCTAACTGAATTTTAGTTACAAATTACAAGAGTTTTTTTACCTGTACTTGTTGTTTGTTCCTTACTTTCCGAGTTCTGGAGGCATTGCGTGTTGAGTAGCGGAACTCAACGCCGCGCTTTACCTCGACACCAGACCGAAGAAATGTATATATAAGAAATGAATATATGTAAATAATATATTTCATCTCCTCGAGTGGGGATTGAACCCACAACCAGTCGGTTTAACAGTCACACTTTCTGCCCCTGCGCCACGACTGGCCTCAAATTATTAATTAAAAGCAACATTTAACTATACTGGATCAACGGATCCTTACAGAGTAAGCTCGTTTAGGTATCGGCTCGCTCGGCCCGTGTAGGAGTCCTTTGCATGGTGATCGAACTCTATTTCTTTTATTTCTAGCACACTATCATGAAAATTTTCTAGACACCTAAGAAAGTTCAATGATATGAAAGTTAATTTTTTTTTAAGGTGACTAGAGATCACGGTGGAGGACATTCTATATACTTTATTCATTTAAAGTAATGGATATTTCAAAGTGCTCGACTGAAAGAAGCTTTCATTTACATATTTCACGCAGAATTTTAAGCTTTCGAATAAGTAGTAATTTAATTTCACTTTTGACATTCAAACCATTTTAATACTGCTTTTCTGACTTAAGAAAATAATAAATACATATGTATTTAGTTTTTTTTTAATTTAAAAGTGATGTTTGTATTTCAAATGGAGCACAATTTATTATATTTACGTTATATTTATTTACATTTGTAAATTCAGTATACAGTAAAAGATTTGATTATGAACGCGACGGCTGTGGGTTTGATTTCCAGGAGAAGGAATTATTTCTGGTTTTTTCTTTACTTTTGTTCTTTACTTTCTACCTAATTAATATTTCTTGCACAATAAGTGACAAAACCGAAGGTCAACAAGTTAAAACAAAATGAAAACAAACAAAATCTTAAATACTATAATTTAAAATAATTTATTCGAATGCGGATTGAACCTACAACCATCGTTTGTCAGTCAAACACTATCCCACTACGCTACATCATTCAACATTATTCTATAATTCAACTTAGCTTTAGAATACTGCAATACGTGCAATATAATCGATTTTCTAACAGCCCTCGTTAATGACTAGCTTTCCGTACATTTCTACGGTTCTACACTAGATAATTATCAGAATGCTAGATATCAATAAACTACTATTACGCCATTAGGGTCAACGTGCAGCAGAGGGGCGGCGTCTGACGCGATAGTCGTGAGTTCAATTCCCACTGGTACAATTAAATATTTTCATTTACTCGCTTGGTAATATGACTAAGTGCAGCGTTGGATTCCGATATTCTGCACGCATTGTCTCCGAAATTTAACGGTGCGTGTAAAGCGGAGTGTCTTAACACTTAGTTCTCTTTGATGACCTTGCTCGCTCACAGCAAGTAGGATAGGTAAAGGGAGTCCACGAAACGAGGAAGTGTATTTAAAATTGAATGTTTTATAACTATAATCTAAATTTTCGTACCGCAGGGGTACAAGCGTGCGACCTCACTTAGGAATATCTAAATAGAAACGGGTGTATACATTTTTTTCGTGTTTTTTTATTGTGTAGAAGTCCTAAATCAAGTGTCAAAAAATATACATGGAGCCATCTCTCAAACACGCACTACAATACGAAACAGAAATCCTATAATTAACTCAAATAATTGGCTGAGCAATCAATAAACAATGAACATACATACAAAAAACACATTCAAATCGATAACATTTTTGAAATCGGTTACTTATTTGTATATAAAACAACATACACTCACACAAATCGAGATACATTCGCAACAAACAGACAAATGACTCTCCCAAAACTATTCATAAATCGCGACACCCGAGCGGTTGTAATGACAGATCTTTCAAAAATATTTGCTCCCTTCAAAAACAGACAAAAATAAATCTCAGTAAATAAGATGAAAAGGGCTAAGTGATTGATGTCAGAGAGGAGGCACGATTAGTTCACGTCGGCGACTATTCACACTTACGCCCGATTAGGGCTATAGTATCAATAGAAGTTGTTAGTTTTTGTTATATTGTTCAAACGATGTATGGTGAAGCAATTTCGCGGCGTTAGGTTCCGCAGTACAACACACAATGTCTTGGATTGGTGTGGAAAGCGGAGAGGACGCTTACATGTCACTTTTAGTTTTACACGTCTCCTACACATACATTTAAGTTGGTAACAAAACTTGTATATACCTAACAAAACATGTATATTTTATGGGGATTGGATTATTTGCATTTTTCTTACTGTAGTAACAAGATAAATGGTTCGATTTCCACTCGAATGTTTTCCCGAATCTCGAATTTATAAAGAATTTATGAGACTTAATCGCACCCACAACTATAGCACTCCCTCCTTCTAGCTTCACGGCAGGTAGGAGACAAATCTAGTGCTAAGACACTCCGTTCCTCAAGAACGACCAAATTTTTAAGCATTGCATATTGAGTGGCTCTATATAGCTCCCCTCCCTCTAAATTACTCTCCTCCCCTGTATATTAAACTAAATGCGTAGAATAATATTATAAACATCAAAACAGTTAATATCTCTATAGGGCAAAAATCTCATCTGTCAATATCTGCGTATAACGCAGGGTATATAGGGTGCGTACACAATAATACAGGGCTTATTGATGGATTTTAAATGGGACTCGTGCGTTTGAAGTGTACATTAATTTTTCACCCCTTGTTGCATGTTTTTTCTATCATCTGGTGTTATTTGTGATACTTTAAATTGTTTTTATATCAGCTTCACGCTGTATCCAGCACACAGCAGGATAGGTACAGGGAATCTACTGCCGAGTTCTGGAGGCATTGCGTATTGAGTAGCAGAACTCAACCAGTCGGTTTTACAGTTACACTTCGTGCCGCTGCGCCACGACTGGCCTCCTTGTTTTTATGTACTTAGTATTATAAAGTTTGTTTGGTTGAACTCGCTAATCTTTAGGATTAGTTTCTAAAATTTGCGAGTGGTTCGAAATAAATACATATTTTTTTGTAATCCATAAATCGAGGAAGGTTAATTACTTTGATGTAACCCGCTGTACCTGCGTCCAGAGCTACTTTATTCTAAACTTAAATAGGTTATGAGCAACGATCGTCCTCATACAGTCGTTTTAATTTTAATATTAGTATTATTTTAATGTTATTTACAGTATTAAATAAAAAGAAGTACTTTAAAAAATATTGATTATAAATTTTTACTTTGATTAATGTCTAAATATTATTAATCTGTGTCTGTCTGAACATCATAAACTATCAATTATTTATAAACATGAAAAAAGTTATTTGTTTTTTCTTTTTGAGCTTCACACTGTATGTATCTCCCAAACAGCAGGGTAGGCAGAAGGAAAAAAAAAAGCTAAAAAGCGTAAAGACAATATTCCCATTAAGTCACTTCCGTTCTCCACTTTCCTTCAAATTGGGAATGGGCTGTCCCAATGAGCCACGACGACCTTCATAATTGTAACAATCTCTTTTGTAAGGTCGTGAAATTGACGAAAGTTATCTAGGGCCTATATGTCTTACAACTCATCTATACAAAATCCTAACACACTTCGGCCAATAATACTTCCCAAATTTTATTTTAATACACATTTTGCTACAACAAAGACAATCTCACCGCCATTAAGAAGTGTCTTGATTAGTTTCTCCTTTTGCATTTCAAAGCATGTGCTGTTGACAGATGTGACGCGCTTAAACCGCATTCTAACAAGTCGACTTTTGATCTTAACCGCAAAAAGCTAAGAGATTTACGACTTCGAGGAGAATGAAGATGCAAATATTTAAAGCTGCTTTTAATTTACGCAGCTGTGCGAAAATAACTGAATAAATAATTGTATTTTAGTATCTTTCAAGTCTAATTATGTATTGTGTGACACCAATCAGAGGTCGTCGTGGCGCAGGGATACCAGTGTGTAACTGTAACACGATGTTCGATTCCCACTCGGGAGAATAAATTATTATTTATTAAACTAATTATAAATACTACTAATAATACTTTAATTTCTTAGCTCTGGCACCAAGGCAAAAGCTCGGTGTTGAGTTTCACCACTCAACACTCAATGCCTTGAAAATTCGGCGTAAAATGGAGAACGAAATATCTTAATAGAAGGTTCCCTCTGCCTACCATGCTGTACGCAGGCGGTACAGCGAGAAGCTAAAAAAATGACACCAATATCCACCAATATGATGCAGTATGGAGATGTAGGGATTTTTTAGCTTTATGCTGTACTTTCCAAATGGCAGGTTAAGATAGGAGATTTTTGTGTCAAAGAATTCGGCTCTCCACTTGTTACTCGAATTTGGGACATTTATAATGAGTGCCGAAATTGCATATAAAACTTTATCTTTACCAGAAACATAAGTAATTAATTTCCCCGAGTAGGGATCAAACCCACAACCACCACTACCGCTGCGTCACCATATATTTTAATCCATTTATATTTGTTAAAATATAATCTGATATGTTAAACAACAACAACAAACTGCACAGAGGCCACCACGCCGCTCGCACCAGACACATCAAAGCAACATTTATTCCTGTAACGTCTCATTCGGATCGCGAAAGAGTCGTTCTGATATATTTACGGCGTTAGTGCTTTTATTGTCGGCCCGATGCGTGATACGTGAGAAACTTTAACATTTTTATGGGATTCCAGATAAAATGCTGGAGGCTCTTTTGTTATTTTTACTTAAGCTTTCACTTTGATGGTGGTTTAATTTGTTTGTAGTTACACATTCTTTTGTTGGTGTACAGTGAGTTCTCCTTTTTCCTTTAGTTAATGTAAATTTGTTTTACGCCAATCTTGGCTTGTTTGAGAAATGTTGGCTTGTTTATGTGATAGCTGTTGTATGTGATGTATTTAGTAAGATATTGTGTCGCGTTGGGTTTCAAGTTTGCAGTATGAAATGTCTCGAAGTTGAGCGAAAAAGATGACATGAAGTGTGTTAAGAGTATGGTTGTTCGATTCCGCAATTACTGGAATGTCGAGAACGCAGTGTTTAGACCCTAGGTTGTCTCTCTCCCTACCTAGTGTTGCCATACACGAAGTAAATATCAAACTGAAAAATATATATTTCCAAACATTTTCTCAAATACAATTTGCAATTAATTTTCTTATTTAAGTGGAACACGCAAACCATTTTGATCTATTCAAGTTTCATTTAACAAAGTGCTCTGAATGTATCCACTAACAGTTCCCGCCTTATCTGTCTATAGAAATTAATTAATATTTTCCATGCGCGAGCTTTTATAAATATAATTTTTTATTAACGATGAATAGTTATAACATATATATTCAGTGTTTTTTTCTTCATTATTAAAATAGTAGTTTATTTGTGTGAACTAAAGCTATAATTAAGACGTAAAATGGAAAATCATCATTGGGAAATCCTCTTTTAATTCTCCCCTAGACTCCCTGATACATATGTATATGCGATATGCATTTCTAATTTTCAATTCCAGTAATCACGTCAGTGCGCTGTCCGCCAGTCATTTGCACATAACAGAGTAGGCAGAAGGACTCTGGGAACCTAGTGTCAAGACACTCCGTTCCTATTAAGACACTTCTGTTCCCTTTTAAACGGCGGATTCTTGAGACATTGCGTGTTGCTTACGGTCAGACAATATGTCACTGCGCAACGACGGTAGAATTAAATTACTTTTATTTTCTCTTCAACATTTTTACACCGTCTGATCAAAACAAAAACAACATTCGAAAGAAAATTGACGAAACCGAGAATCGAACTTACTGCCTTCGCTTTACCAAATTATATATAAACATCCATATTTATTTATATGTTTACCGCCGCGTCGTCTAAATGAACTATTTAAAGAACTTTTAAAAGCTTTAACAGCCATTTCACGGTACAAAAGTTTGTTAAAGTTTAAACTTTATTAAACAAAATAAATAAGCTAAATGTAGGTAATTTGAAATAAAATGGTCTCTCTTTTTATTATTCAAGTCTCGCATTTCATATTTGGTTTTCTTTATTCAGTGTAGCGGTTATTAAAATTTATATTTTTATGTATTTATTATATATGGAATTTAGCAAACTCTGACCGTATGTGGAGTGTATGTCTGTATATAACTGTATAAAAACTAGTTCTGACGTAAGTTTTTTGATACTAATAGTAGTAGTATTTTGACTGTCCAAAATAAAATATTTTTTCATTCGAATCAAATGATTTTTTTTTCATTCGAAAAAAAAAATGTTCTATTGAATAAAAGATGCACATATTTATTTTTATCTTCTTTTTTTGTAAAATGCCAAAATTTCATTTGCGTTTTCATGTGTCAAAAAAAAGTTTTACTCAGAAATACTTCATTTAAATTTTTTATTTAAATCTAATATAATTTGATTTTAAATATGCTTAAATGCTTAAATTTTGGAGAATATAGGGGTGCATAAATAGAAATTCTCAAAGAAGAAACGGAATTTTTCATTTTACAGTTGACGCAAGCGAAGCTGCGTGCGGCCACTAGTTACCATACCATAAAAATATATATTACTATTGCTGAAAAGACAAATATTATTCGAATGAACCGTTGCAGTAAAATTTGCATTTTAATTCGTAGCTTTACTTTAGGGATTCGGTAGTGAAATGAGAAATGCATATGTTTCTTAAATATAAACATATTTTAGTTGTTTTTTTAATTTTTTTTATACATAACTTATTTAGCTTCCCTAGCGGGGTAGTCAGTAAAAATCAACTGCCAAACCTCATTGCCTATCGCCTCATTCACTGTCATCCACCTCTTCAAACATGCTCCAAATGTCATTGGCTGGCAGGCTTATTACGTGACCTTCCACCAGTATCATCACCACTGTGTTCTCGAAGATCTCAACTCAACACATGTTGGAAAGAATGTGTCTAAATGGGAACGGAGTGTCATAATACTAGGATCCCAGGTTTCCTCTACCTATCCTGTAATGTGCAAGATACAGCGTGAAGCTAAAAGATACAATATAATATAATAATAATTATTTATTTAATTTGTATATTTTTGTATTGTGATAAAAATTTTTGATTTTGAATTTAAATAGCTCCGTTTCAGGTTTGAACAAACAGATATCACTCATTTATAGTCAGATGCTATTTCACTATAATGATTTCTGTAAAAGCTTTTATTATAATTTAAGATATTTAATAACATAAGACACATTTAAGATATTAAAAATAAGAGGTAGTGCTCAATAATAAGAGAGTCATATAGTTATAATGTCAGTCAGTTCAGTCAGTCGCTGTCCACACATAGCGGAGTAAGTACAGAAAACTTAGAATTACCTCTAAAGAAGGCGCGCTATGAGCATTTTTCTAAAAAATATTGCGGTTAGTTTTATCTTTAGTGATATTCAAGCACTACTAGCTTTTCAATTCATTTCTAATGCACATCCTCTTTATTTGGACACACATGCCCATATAGAAAAAGAAAACGTGAATTGCTATTTAGAAATATGGAGTGCTGTGATTGTAATTAGACAAGCTTAAAGTTATGAGCTTAAGTCATGTGGATTTTTTTTTGTATATTAAACTCTTACAATATGGTTGATGAAGTAATACTGTGATGGTCAGTGGAATCTCGCTAGTTAAGGAATATATTAAAATATACTGTAATTTTCGAGTGCTGAACTCAACACCGCACTTTATTTTTACCAGAGCAAGGAAATGAAAACACTTCATTCCCCTTAATACGAAACCCCATAGTTTCAATAAAGCCAAGGACACGTTAGAAAAAAAAAGAGTTTCGGAGTACATCACAAAATGCGGCAATTTGCTCATCGCGCAACAGCAGACACTGTTGTATGTTTATGGGGAACACCTCAACGTCGGAGCTTGTCTTCTGAAGAAATGAAAATAATTCCTTCCGAATGAGAATCGAAGCCACAACTGTCGCATTAACAGTGAAAAAAAAATTACAAGATCCTTCTCATTTATTTAAATTCACATTAAACCTCATTATCTGCTAATTGAACTTTAAATCGAATCGCAAACCTCATTTACGGCACAATAATTCACCCACCAAACCAACGAACCAGAAAGGTCCAGCAATTAGCGCGGAAACACATAAATAACAATATAATTAAAATCTATACATTGTAAATTATCACTGATAATAAAACTCGAATTATGTTGCGATATCGCGTTTAGAGCTTTTGGTAAGCTGCCAAAATGAACCTCATGGCACCAGGATTTACGATAAAATAAGCGTGTAGTGTTGTAAAACTGTTTAGCCTGTTTAGTTTAATTATTTATATAGATATGGGGTTCATTTAATTTAATTATATAGATTTGTATCTATGGACAGCACTATTCAAGAAATCTGCTTAAAAATTATAAATCTGTGAGTTAGTTTAGTTGGATGCGCCAATATCTGGAACTAATTGTTCAAATTGAATAAAATATTTTTTTCTTGGATTCCATTGAGAAAGAAAAAGAAAACGTGAATTGCTATTTAGAAATATGGAGTGCTTTGATTGTAATTAGACAAGCTTAAAGTAATGAGCTTAAGTCATGTGAATTTTTTTTTTGTACATTACATTTTGTACAACTCTTACAATATGGTTGCTGAGTAATACTGTGATCGTCCGTGGAATATCTCCAGTAAAGATATATATTAAAATATACTGTAATTTTACTGGTGCTGAGTGCTGAACTCAACGCCGCACTTTATCTTTTAAACAGAGCAAGGAAATGAAAACACTTCGTTAGCCTTAGTACGAAACCCCACAGTTTCAAAGCCAAGGACACGTTAAGTAAAATTTAAATTATAATAATAGAAATTTTGAATTATTCAAAAATATATGATTGTACATAAAATATAAATATATAGTAGTAGCACAGCGAGCACGTCTCCAATACAAGCGTCCCCGTACAATATGAGCGCCGGCTCTCGGCTGCCATGTCGCAATCAACGCGTGTCCCTACAGCATATAAAATATATTATGTTTTATATAAATATATTGTTTGTTTATTTGTAATATATTCTTCATCTTGAGGCCGTCGTGGTGCAAGGGTACAAGGGAGTGACTGTAAGCGCGATGGCTGTAGGTTCGATTACCACTTAAGGGAAACTTGTAAAATAATTAATGTTTTCATTTTCGCACTCTTATAACGAGGCAATGCGTTAAAATGCGAGGCAAGTTAAGTTCCGCCACACAATAACTCCAGAATTCCTCTGCCTACCCTACTATGCATGCAAAAAATTCTTCTTTGATTATTTTCAATTCATAGCTTTGGCAATGAAAAATGCAGTATTAAGTTTTATAATCAGTACGCAATGTCTTGAATGTAACACTAAGTTTCACCTAATTCCTGTCAAATTACGATAAAAAAAATATTCGTACTAATCGGCAGAAAGTGGGGAACGGAGTGTCTTAACACTAGGTTCCCTCTGCCTACCCTGCTGTGTGAGGGATACTGCGTGAAACTGATTTTATAAAAGTATGATTCGCATGACAAGTGACGTTACACTTCTGTCTTGAGCGTTCAACATTCAACATTACTAAAGTGTTAAATAATTTGTAACTATTATTTCACTTTAATAACTATTCAACTCACACTGCACGAGTAGAGTAAAAGTGTTCAATAAATTGTTCCTCTACTACAGAGACCAAAGTCTCAAATACTCAGCAAATGGGTTAATAGTAAGAAGGAAATATAATTTAAAAAAGTACTTTAAAACTATTCTATGACGCAGTATGGTAGAGGTCCGATTGGAAATCGATCGTTACTCGGTAATGATTATATTAAGATGATGACCTCACTCAGATGGACAAAGCTCAGATACTCAACGTACAAAGACTGAAAAAAATCGTAAAGTATTCAGTTAAAAACGGTCCTATCATACTACTACAAACTCAAAGTTCACAAGATACAAAAACGCAAATATACATACAAATATTTTTAAACACACTCTACTAACACTAACAAACATAAATTTGACGTTAACATAATATCATATTCACGTAACTAATGGCTCTCCCATCCTTGACACTGTGACACGACTCTACGACACTATGAATATTATAAGGAACACAGTTTACATACAGTGACATCTATTTCCGGTGTCACATCCCGGAAGTGCCATGTGCCTGCGCCATTAATACATCACCCTGACAAACAATTTTTTTGTATATATATTTATATTATGTTATGCTATGTTAATGGATAAAATGATATGTTTTACTTTTAAGGCTTATTACGCTATTAAATGGAACTAATTTTATCCTTCTGTCTATATGTACATCTGCTGAAATAGTTTTTTCAAGATCTAACAGGTATTAAGATGAAATTATCTAGGTATATGGTTTTTTGGAGCATAGTAAAAAAAATATTATAATTGAAGGCATTCACAATATACTATTTATATTTTATTTTTACATGAATATAGACGTTTTCATGAAATTATTACGAATCGGTACGCGATTCTGACTCGCACTACGTCGATTTTGAAGTTTCATGTTAACAATAGGTTCTGTAACACTACTTTTCGTACATTTGATAGACTTTATCATAGACCATTTACTTTATACTTTATTTTAATGATGACTATATTTAATGACTAGGTCAAAAACAATAAAAATATTTATGAATTCGATTCGTACTCCAGGAATTAATTATTTTCGAACCTATCCTATCCTATACGATAAAAAAGCGTGCTTCCAACAAAAATCGAACCTACATCACCATCTTATATGCTCAGGTTCTACCGAACCAATCAACCACAACGTGTATTCGTATTATTTCCACAAAATGCTATATCGAGAGCCATTTGTCCGGGATTGAGCGGGATTCCATGCTCAGCTACGTTATTGTAAGCGGTAACTTTGGATGTAGCCTGCAATTTACATTTAACTAGTAACGTATGTATACGTTTGAATTGCGTTTGTCTTTTATGTCGAATATTGGTATGGAACAGACGGACAGTGTAACACTAGTTCATTGATCAATTTCTATTTTCTGTTTGTATTTATTATTGTTATTGTTTTTTGGATTTTATTATTATTTTGTCATATTAAGGCCAGTTATTCGTATACTATAAACACGATTGGTTGTGGGTATCATCCTGTTCAAGGAAATAAATCTATTTTTTTTTTTTACTCAGGTGCCTGAAATTTAACACGCAATTTCTTTATACCTTCAAGGCATGAGCCTGTTCTGATATGCCTTAATGGTAAAGCTGACGAGCTCCTTCTACACGATCCTATCTTCAGCAGTCCTGAAAGCCTTGGTCACTTACAAAATCCTTACAGTGTTACACCATCGCGTAAGTGGTCAGTCTCTAGGCAATATATATCGGGGAAAAATAGATCGAAGTGGTTTTACACCCGATATTCTTGTTTTATTAAGTGACAAAAGCACAGATTTTTTTGTCACTTACTTACAATTCAAATATGTCAAAATAGTAATCGTATTCTATTGACATACATATGTGTAAAGGTAAATCGATATTGTATTTATATGTACGTATTTACGTCACGATACGACCCGCATATATAATGGCAAGCGTGTGAACGCTAAGGCTAATTTACGCGAGAAATTAGCATTTTTGGTCAACAGATATAAATCTGTTACTAACAATTTATATATTGGAATGTCATATACATTTATTTAATCCGTTTTAGGCAGGTATTCAGGATTATATGAATTTTGCCAAAAAAAATATGAGTAATCGTAGAATATGTTATTATTTGATAACATATTTTACTATTATTCATATTTTTTCAAGATAAAATATTTTATTAATTGGATTTGGGTTCTGGTACCACCCGTGGAATGAATTGTTTCTATTTGACAAAGTGCGGCGTTGATTTTCGCCAGCAGGTCACGTCAATGTCTCGAAATTTGGGCAAAAAGCAGCACATCTTTAATTTAATTTTACTTGTATCTTGAAATACTCAATAGAGTATCTTCAGACATGAAAATGGTAATAAATTTAAATCATCCCAAAACATATTTTAGAAAACGTGTAATAAATATTAACGCAGCAGGGCTCGAATTATTACTCGAACTATTAAAAACTAAGCCTTTTCTTATCAAATTACGTTACTTTCTTTTCATACGCATTTTCTCGTAGTACTGTAGATCACTATATAACTACTAATCTAAATTAACATTCGATATATTTATTAAAGTACTCAATGTATACGTGAAGCATATGGGGTTATATGTAGTCTTAATTCTGAATCT
The DNA here is from genome assembly GCA_018249775.1 of Heliconius hecalesia formosus. Taxonomy (NCBI): domain Eukaryota; kingdom Metazoa; phylum Arthropoda; class Insecta; order Lepidoptera; family Nymphalidae; genus Heliconius; species Heliconius hecalesia. The sequence continues at coordinate 27,701 of DWMY01000239.1, forward strand.
TTAACCCATAATCTTTATTCTTTAGTCCCCACTACTCAACCCTTACTCTTCAGTCCTTATCCTTAATCCTAAGTTTTGGACTTATCCATAATACAAGCAATCAGTAATGCGGAAACCGGAACAGGTCCATAACTAATAAAAATCAATAATCGATCATCGTATATGTTTCTTGAACATCTGCCCCTTCACTTGTACCTTAGCTGCTCTCCTTGATTTATCACATGACCTGGTTCCATCAGGGCCGAGTCGTGTTACTGGTAGTAGTAGTCTAAGATTTTAAAAATGGTATTGTTATCCGGTATTCGAATTGCCTGACGACATAAATAAATATAACGCCATTATCGATAATTTCTATTTTAAATTTTAATTAGCATGGATAATGTACAGATAAATAATAATAAAACATATAAAACCAAGTTCAAAACTACATTTCTATGCACAAACTTCAACAAAAGCTAAATTGCAGAATGTTGGAATTTCTTGAAAGAATGTTGAATATTATGTGAAAAAATTGACACTTAAATCAATTTACTATTTAAAATCCGTTGTTTTAAAAGTTGGTGCAAAGTTCCAGTAAAGTATCAATAATTTCACTTAATATTTTTAAATTGTCTTTATTTGTTAATAGACTGCGATCCCAGGGCCCCCAAACCTACGTCATTTTAGCAAAGCTAAAAATTTTGAGGCTGAATAGTCTAATATATAGTTAAGACGGTATATGTACTTACGAACTGGAAAATTAGGCCCTTTCAGAGCTTTATCGCTATCTACCCCTCCTCCTACCATGATATGTGCGGAAATACTATAGATACTCTTTTTTGTTAAGTTATTACTGTATTCGTACATTAAATATGAGTTTATGTGGAAACTGTATAAAAATATTTATAATATGTTTTTCATTGTACATTTTTATAATATAGAAGTCATAACCCGGCACTTTGGACATTAAGATATTGTTTTTTTTTTCCGCTTCTATAGGAATTTTAAGCAATCATCTCTAAGTGTTTCCCTATACTCCCTAACCTACCTGCATGTCAAAGTTCCAGAAGAAGTGCAGTAGTTTCGTTTACGTGTCGTCTGTCGGCCGCTAAACAAAAAAACATTTTACTTTTATTAACCTTTAGTTGGCGCTGCCTCTGAAAGGGCCCGACTTTCAAGTTAGTAAATACACATACCGTCTTAACTATATATTAGACTATCAACTAAAATTTCAGCTTGTTAAAATGACGTAGGTCTGGGGGCCCTGGGATTTTGTGTTAGAAGATTATGCGTATAAACATAGTTTTGAAGTCGGTATTATTTAAAATATACAAAAAAATACAAAGGTACAAAGATCGCTCGATTTCTATAAGATATCATCATCAAATCCTGATTTGATAAATGAATGAATAAATAAAAACGGTTCACAAGTAACAGAGAAATCAACGGATAAACAAAAAAAAATATAGTTAATGAATATAGATTCAGGTTTTTGAAAAGTGAAGTCGTTTAAAAAAGTAGCTCAACGCTTTTTCTCGCATATCAGTGCTTATTTCTCACGTTTAGTCTCCTGTATGTAGCATTGCCACTGTCACGTCCCATACATGCAAGTCCGTTTACGTCACGCACACGTGTTTCACTGTACTCGTAATAACGTTTGTAGCAACCAAGGAACACTGAAATTGAAAAACTGATACATGGAATTTTTGTATTTATTCAAATATTTTATTAATTGTATATATTAAAATATTTATGTATCCCGCATATGTTTAGGTAGAGGGAACCTACTGTTAAGGCAGTTCGTGTTGAGTGACGGAACTCAACGTCGCGCGAATCGAACCCACAACCTTTTGCAGTGGGTACATTGCACCGCTGCGTAATATTTACTTAATTTATATATTGACTTAATTTTATATTATTAAACAAACATCTTTGATACAAAATATAAAAAAAATGTTTATATGTAGCATGAATAAAGGAAAGTATGGTATGACGAAGAACGTACATAAATATTTCTTTAAATTATCGAAATTGGAGAGTCGAGTGACATACACGTACCATTTTGAGTTAAAATGTAATAGTGTATTGTAAATAAAATTATTAAATTAAAGTAAATAATTAGCGTTATTTTACTTAAGTTTAAATTTTAATAGTGAATATAGTAGCATTGGAATATTTTCGATGGAAGAGGAAAAATTGTACGATATTGTGGTTTGACTTTCATTACTATATTTTAACAGACAGATTAAAATGGTAGTACGAGTTAATCGGTTGAATATTAATAAAAAAAATGTACATTCGTTATTCATACAATCATATTTTTCTATAACATAAAAAGAAACAATTCCACAAATGTCACTTGTAATAAAAAAACACAAATTCATAATATTCCAAAACGATTCAGAAAAAAATAAACTTTAAAGTCTAGTACACATTTCAAACAAACGTTACAAAATTGTTTCACATCCCTAAAAGCTGTGTAAAGTTACCGGAAATACCCCCACAATAGTGCCGTTTAAGCTTACAATCCCACTATCCCGTACAAATGTTCCCACGGGATAGAGTTTAATCGAAATATTACGCCCTGACTGGCTTTCTCGATACAAAGCGTGTTTCAAGTATACTCGTGTGCTATGAAATACAACGATTAAGTTTTCTGTCTGATTGAATTCGACAAATGTATGGAATTTCGTTTTCTTTTGATATTTTGTTGTAAGCATATATTTTTAGACGAAAGTTTTTTTTTTGCTAAGTTATTATTGTATTTGTATATTAAATATGAGTTTATGTGGAAATTGTATAAAAATATTTTTGTAATATGTTTTTAGCAGTATGTTTTTATAGCATAGGAGTTATAACCCGGTATTTTAGACATTAAGATCATCTCTTAGTGTTTCACTAGAAATCCAGTAGTTTCGTCTTCGTGTTGTTTGTCGGCCACTAAACAACGGCACAGTATTTTTCTTTTATATGTACATATTACATTCAACAAGCCTTTGACAAAGTCTGGCACAAAGGTCTACTGTACAAAATAAAGTTAATATTGCCACACACTTTCTATGAAATTCTCAAATCATATTTATCTGATAGAATTTTCAGGGTAAGAGAAAATGACTACTCCTCCAACTTCTACGAAATAACAGCTGGAGTACCCCAAGGGTCGGTACTAGGACCCGTTTTGTACATGCTATTCACATATGACTTACCGCAAAGCCCAGCAGTTACCGTGGCAACATTCGCTGATGATACTGCCCTACTTACTTCTAACAAGTGTCCAATCAAGGCCTCAAATGTCCTTCAAAACAGCCTCAATAATATTGAAAATTGGCTATCCAGATGGAGGATCGCCGTTAGTGCGTCAAAATCAGTGCACATAACATTTACTCTCAGAAAAGACGATTGTTCGCCAGTCACTATAAACGGCATTCAACTACCTCATCAAGATACAGTAAAGTATTTGGGTATGCACTTGGACCGTAGGCTCACGTGGAGAAAACATGTTGAAATGAAACGGGACGAAATTAATCTAAAATACAAGGGCCTCTATTGGTTGCTGGGACGTAACTCAAAACTTTCAATGGATAACAAGCTGCTCCTATATACAACTGTTTTAAAGCCCATTTGGTTGTACGGAATACAACTATGGGGGTCTGCCAGCACCTCTAACATAATGATAATCCAGAGGGTGCAGAACTTTATTTTGAAAAACATATCTAATGCTCCGTGGTTTACCAAAACGACGGAACTGCATGAGATTTTAAACATACCTTTTGTGAGGGAGGAAATAGACACTGCCGTAACTCAATACAAATCAAGGCTAATGATGCACCCAAATAAACTAGCGGGACAGCTAACCATCCCGGAAACTATCCGTCGACTTAAAAAGAGACGAGATATCTTTGATGAATGAATGGTCTGATATGCATAAGACCACGGTAGAGAAGGGCCATAGCTCCAATGGGAGCAGTGCCCCTAAAAGTTTCAAACATCCATCACATCTGTTTATAGTCCTATGACTGATTGCAAGATTAAAGCGAAAAAAAAAAAAAAAAAAAATATGTACATATTATGTATGTATAGTATTTCCGCACATTTCATCGTAGGAGGAGACGTAGACCACCTAGCGTTAAAATATTTCGTTTACATATAATGCTTATTATATATTATCTTAGAAGACAAGAGTAGATGTGAAAATGTATAAATATAATAAAATTGTATAAAAAGACAATTTTGTATAAATAGTATAAGAAATATTGATATAATAAAATAATTTTCTCATCTGTCAGACAAAGAAGGAAACTACTACGACATTCATTTTGGTGTCTATAAATATACCGCTACTTAAGTATAAAAAATATTAATTTTAAAAAAATTACGTGGCTTTATTAAAAAAAATAATCGTTATCCTATTCATAATCAGTATATTTTTTTTTAATTATAATACTACACGCTGTCACGCTATATCCCGCACACAGCAGGGTTGGCACAGGGAAACTAATATTAAGACACTCCTTTCCCTATTTTCCGCTGAATTCTGGATTCTGGAGGCATTGCGTGTTGACTAACGGAGTTCAACGCCTCTTTGATTGAACGAAGGAATGAAAACATAAATTTAAATTAATATTTCATTTCCTCGAGTAGGATCGAACTCACAACCAGTCGCGTCTACGTTTTATGTTATAAGATTCTTGTACTACCACTAGTCTCTATATTTTTTAAAAAAATCTCTATATACAAAAAGCATGATAGAAGCGATCATAAAGTTAAAAAAGATGCAGGGCAACTAGTAATAAATATAATTATTCCTCGAGCGTCTATCAAACCTATAATCACCACATCACTAATCCACTGCACCATAAAGGTGTAGTAATATATCATATATATTTTATATAAAATATTATCCAACATCCAACCTCTTCAAACCTAAAAGGATATCTCGATTGAATATAATTTTTTAAAGCGACTCAAAAACGATTCATTAATCTTTTATGCCAGTAACAAATGGTTCTAAAATTTATGTGTTTCTTCGATGAGTGGTAAAAAAAATTCAGAAAAAATCCAAATATGGGTGAAAAACGGGTGAAGTATGGGAACTCACCTCGAGTGTTACATATGATATCTGGACTTGATGTATGGGGGCGGACAATTAGCCACTTTGCGATAAAAGGTGCGATCTCACTAAATTGTAGCCTGAATTTTAACTTAAAATAGCTTTTGAAACCATAGTGTTGCAGTCGCACAGTGGATTATTATATACAGAGATATTAATAATAAATCACTGTTATATCGATTGTTTAACTGTTTTACGCTCGCTAACGGTTACATTTTGTCAAACATTTTAAGTAACTGCAGGCCAAATGGTTTTAATCTTATGGGTTCCAATCTCGATTAAAAAAATAATATATATTATTTTTAAGTAAAAGATATACATATTCAAATAATTTATTAAATAACTTACATAAATTATATACCACCGATGTGGCGCAACAATTCAGCGATCGGCTGTAAGCTCGACGGTAGTCAGTTCGACTTCCACTCGGAGTAATAAATTATTTTCCATTGATCGCTCTAATGATAAGAAAAAGCTTGGCATCGAGTTCCACTCTAAACGCTTTGCCACTCTGTATGGTGTAGAATAAAAAAAATATGTTCTCACACACAGAAAATAAAGTGTTATATCAATCTATTTCCCTTTTTTTTTAAATAATTAAATTTATATACAGTATGGTCTAGAATATGAAACTTAATATTACATCTTGTCTAACAGGCAATGCAATTTAACCATTATCCTTATTAATTTTCCCAAATTCATCCCCTCCTGCAACATTCAAATGAAATGCAGAAATAAAAAAGCATTCATTATATTGAATGATAAAATGTTTTAAGTAAAAATTTAAAGAACATCTCGGTAAATTACAAACAAATTACGGCAGCAGCGGCGGAAAGTGGGGGAACGTCGGTTTATATCCTCTCAAAAGAAATATTTTACAACGAATCTATGAAAATATTATTGAGACCTTAATTTGTATGTTGGAATATTAAAAGACTTTTGATTTGTCGTCAAGCAATGTCTACGTATAGTAGAGTAGGTACAGAAAACCTAGTGTTAATACAATCTGCTATCATTCCATAGTCCATTTCTATAATACAACGCCAAGCTTTGATTTGTTGACTTATTTATATCTTTAAGATCACGCTTAAATCATGTTCCCATCTCGTACTGTTAATTTCAATTTATAGATTTAGTGTCAAGACACTGAATTATCGAACATCATAAGTTTCCATAGAAACTTTTCTACAATCTTGATTCGAACCTACATTTAACCACAAAAAACTTAAGAACAGGATTATTTCATTCGATCTCTTTATTTACGATATTTCAATAACAAACAAAAATATTTTATCGGCAAAATATTACTCTCGTTGTAT
>DWMY01000240.1:0-33928 GCA_018249775.1 Heliconius hecalesia formosus
CTCCATTGTACTGGAGGTTTTAGGTGTAAAGGAAGCTTGATATACTTTAAATCTCTGTACTTCAGATTCTAAATTCTTAATTTTATTATCTGTTGCATTGTTCTTGTTAAGCATATTTGCAATATCTTAAGTTTCCCCTTTATTCCACAGGCAAGTCATATTTCTAATTTTAAGATTATTATAATTATTATATTATAAAGATAAAAGTTAAAACCAAATAGATAGATAAGATTTTGAAGATTATATTGAATGTGAGCAATATTTGTTTTAAAAAACATCTCGTAATTTAATTATTTTGTTTTTGATAGAGGATATTATTATATAATATTATCAATTTATTATTTTGTTTAATTTTCGAAATTTTTATTAATAAAAGAACTATCGGCCTCTTATATGTTAAGAAAAATAGAATATAAATAAAATAATATAATATGACTGGTTTTAATAATATAAGACTAAAAAGTTTGTTCGAGGCCAGCACAAATTGTGACTATAAAACCTACTGGTTGTGGGTTCGATCCCCACTCGAGAAGATAAAATATTTATTTAAATTTATATTTCCATTTCTTCGCTCTGGTGTCGAGGACAAACGCGGCGTTGAGTTCTGCCACTCAACACGCAATGCCTCTAGAATTCGGCAGAAAGTGGGGAACGGAGTATCTTTTTTTAATGGAAAAGGACAAAAAAAAACGAGCGTGCGGGTCACCTGATGGTAAGTGACTACCGTCGCACGCGTCCCGTGCAACACCGGAGGAGCTACAGATGCGTTGCCGGCCTTTAAGGTGGGTTGGGCACTACTTCACGCCGGTTAAGTCGGCCCATGCGTGTTGCCATTGCTTTAGTCACCTCTTACGACACCACCAGTACCAGGATGATCCCATTCTAGGCCGGGCTCACCGATCTTAACATTAGGTTCCCTCTGCTTACCCTGCAGTGTGCGGGCTACAGGTGAAGCTGTTAAATAATAAGTTTGTTAGAATTATCTACTTAAAATGACTGATAGAATAAAAAAAAATAAAAATTAATAAGGAATATTAAATTATTTTTATTTAATAGTGCATTGTTATTATTTAGCATAATTTCCACAACTACACCACTTAATATAAGACTGACTTTTCCATAACTTTTAGTGGCTCTTTTAATACCGAAATGTTATCAAAGAGCCACATTTGACACATTTTTTTAAATGAATATTTTATTGATTTTTTTTGTACTTAAGGCCTAATTACGTACGAAATAACCTAGTTTAATAAATAAATAATAATTTGAGAGAAAAATAACTTAATTTCTTTAATTAAAAGTTTTTTTTTTTGCTTCGTTTAGTTAACTGGCTCTTTCATGCCAATTCTCCCTACCTAAAAAATAATATACCGGAAAAGTGCTCATAAATCACTTTAAATAAATAAAACCAGCATCAAAATCACAAGTGTGAAGATTTATTATTCTAATCTTATTTCTTTGAATTAAATGAAATGAATTCTTAAGGCATGCAACGAGCAGGCAAGTAATTAGAGTCACAAATTAACTTTATTTCGGGTACAATGACTCTAATGTTTGAGTTTCTTATAAATAACAAGTTTTGGTGATTAAATGTGCCTCTAATGCCTTCGTGGCACAGTTTGGACAATCCTGATTAATCACGATGGTTGTAGGTTTGATCAACTTCGTGCTGTATCCGTATCCGGCATATTGTAGGTAGGCAGACTGAGCGAAGCGTTAAATCACTCCCCACTTTCCGCCGAATTCTGGAGGTAATCACGAGAAAAGAGCAAAAAAATTTTTTTTTTTGTTCTGATGTGGTATTTTTCATTTCCTCGAACCGAATACCCGTCACTACGCCACGACTGGCCTCAGAGAAAATAAATGATTAGATATATTTAAATTATTTTCGCTGGCCACTGAATGCAGGCAGCGCAGGGCCGATTCTCGTGGTGACCTCGGCTGATGTCCTGCCGGAGACACACACACATACATTATATTGCCGTTAGCATCACGAACCATTACCAATCATATTTCACGATTCATGTAAATTAGAATTGTAAAAGACAATCATGTAGAATTGTATCTAATAATAACCAAATATTCATTTCAAATTATTTTCTCTTTTTCATAGCATAAAATATAATGAGTATACTTGTTAGTTTAGATTTGAAAGCTTAGTACAAATTTCCAAGCATATCGAAAGGCAAGAAATAATTTTGATTTGTAATAATTTTAACAGTTGTGGGTTCGAGTCCAACTCGAGGGAATGGAATATTTGATATTTTAATTTGCTCGCTCTTGTAACGACGCAAAGCGCGGCACGCAATGCTAACAGAATTCAGCGTAAAGTGAAAATCAGTTTGGATGGGAATCGAGTGTCTTAACAGTAGGTTCCGTCTGCCTACATTGCTATGTAAAGTGTGCACCTAAAAAAATAAAGTGATTGCTATAATAAAGTATAAGCAACTTGAATAAATTATATTTCTTATTAAAATTTTAAATTATAACATAATTTAAAATTCCAAACATAACTGGATTTTGATACCGTCTATGCACTCTGGCCAATTAAAATTAAAGTACAGAATAGGTAAGTAGGTACTTTGGTAATATATTAAAGTACATTTAAATATAATTATTAATTAGCAATATTTTAGAAGAAAGAATTTATTGTATTTTTTTTTTTTGGGAACCTCAAAAGACAAAAACAGAACTATTATAGGATTACTTTGTTGTCTATACTGTCTGTACTGTCTACTTCCCATTGACCTAGATCTTGAAATTGGCCAGCTTAACACTGTATTCGGCACATAGCAGGGTAGGCAGAGGGAACCCGAAAAACTAGTGTTAAAACTCCCAATAAGAGACTTCCGTTTACCATTTTCCGCCGAATTCTGGAGGCAGTGTACTCAATAGAATGGCGGAACTCAATGCCGCGCTTTGGTTCATTACTATCAAGTGGGAATCAAACCTACAACCTGTGGCGTTTACAGTCGCAAGTTTGTGTCTCTAGGCCACGACTGGCCTCGACTAGACTGGCCTGGATAAAAAGGTTATTTGAAAATATTAATGTTACTACCCAACTAGGTATCTAAAATGTTTAGAAAATTTAAGCAAGGCTAATAGATAGTTAGCGGTAAACAAGGTATAGTCTGTACTAAATTAATAATAAGCTTGCATATAAGTTTTATATATATGTATATATCTATATAATATAAGGCTGTCGTGGTGCATCGGTACAACGTTCGCCTGTAAGCGCGACGTTTGTTGGTTCGATAGCCGCTCAGGGAAATGCACTATTTACTCGCTCATATAACGAGACAAAGCGCGGAGTTGAATGGGCGGAATGTGCTGTACAGATTATCTTACCAGTAGACTCCCTTGTCTGCTATATGTCAAATGCAGCGTGAAGCTATTTGTATATTTGATATTAAATCAGCTTCACGCTGTATCCCGCACACAGCAGGGTAGGCAGAGGGAACCTATTGTTGGGACACTTCGTTCCCCACTTTCGGCCGAATTCCACGACCAGTCGGTTTTACAGTCACACTTCGTGCCGCTGCGCCACGACTAGCCTCAGTGAAGATCGATTGAATTTCAACTCACTGCCTTTACTCATAAAATTACGCTACAACGGCATCAATTATTAAGACTAAACAAATCAAATGTAAATTTCGTTAATAATACTTAAAGATGGCGCTATGCGTCACTTGTGTAAGCAATTCAAAAACAACGTGAGTCACAGAAAGAGGTCAGTAAAAGGTATCCTTATTTTCTTTTGCGTATAAGATTTTTATATAAACAGGTTTGATACGAGAAGTGAACATATATAATTTTGATTACTAATAACATATTACAATGTTAAATTAAGTAAGCGGAGGGAAGCTAGTTACATGTCAGCGTATTCTTATTTTTACATATTTTACATCTTTAGATTTATATATAAAAATAATTTAAAGAATATAAAAATATTTCTTCTAATAGTGAGACATAGTGTAACAGATAATACAATACCACGCATTACACCAGCCATGATATGATTTAATTATTGTTAATAATAATTTATGAGGATAATTATAATATACATAATAATTATTTAATAAAGTATAATTAATTATAATATAAACTATACTACTTTTATAATTTTTAAGTATAATTATTTGATATCGAGTAAAGGAACGTGTTGAAATATAAATTGTAAAAGTGGGTAATTGTATTTTAAAAAAGAGTATAAAATAGCATGTATCGATTGTACGACACACAATTTTGTAAACCTCTGAGTAAAAAACATTGTTGCACAACTCTGGTTTTACTTCCGCCCCACTGAAGAACTCTCGCCATCCACCTTCCTCATAATAGGCTCAGGTCCAAGACGATAGTGCCTTCTATATTAGGTTCTTGATATTAATAATATCTTAAGATATCGGTTGAAGCTTCTCATCGTTAAAATTTACGACTATTGATAAAAATGACGGTCATCACATGGACCAAATACAAATATTTAGATAGCTTTCTTTCCTTCTTCTGCTCTTACGAGGTACAACATTAACATAAGCAACGTCAACGATCACTGCTTTCCACTGCACTACCTCGCAAATCTACTAGCATTATGTCAACAATATACCTATCGATACTGGAAGATCTCATTAAAAAAGGATATGAGGACCCCTGAACGCATGCATGAATATGTTGATGACGGTGGACGAGGTGAAAGAGGTATGTGGCGAATGTACCTAGTGTTTGTCTCCATTCTCTGTTACTACCCCGCTAGGCAATACAAAGTGAAGTTTTAATATAGCGATCCCACTAGAGTAACTTAGTCTGTAGATCATGCCAAATCTTTGACAATGCAAAAATATATTACATACTATTTATAAAGAGTTAAGACACTCATTAAGTTAATTTAGTTTAACCAGACCATAGAAATAAATTTGCTGTGATTTATGAAAATATTTTCCATTTAGATTTAAACCAACCACTATGTACGTAGATTTTTGGATCTTACCTAGAATTATAAATATATTTTTGTTTAAATTAAATAAGCAAATTATATGTTAGAACGTTGTTAAAAAAAAACATCGGTAAGTAGGTACTTACGTGACTAATAGCTGACACCATTCTTTGTCCTAATCAGACCTTCATCAGTTCTTGAAATTAATAAAACTATATAATTGTTTTTAAAAACCGCATGCCATTATGGCTTAGTTGTGATAAATGTGATTAAATTTTGATTATTATTATTGTTTTGAGTTTAGTCACATGCGGTGAAATAAAATAAACATAATAACGTAGTGGAACATCGTCTAACTGTAAACACGACGATTATGAATTCGATTCCCACTCGGGGCAATAAATCACATTACTTCATTATTACGCTCTGCTGAAAATATAATAACATACCACGTGTACGTGTCTGTTAGTAAGTTCACGGAGTTTAAGCTCTTTAAATGTGTCTAGACATATCCTGTTGATAGAACTCTAACGCTTATTTTAAATTATGTTGCAATAAACCAAACTCAAAAATAATTAATGATACATCAGCTTCTCGCTGTATCCTGCACACAGCAGGATAGGCAGAAGAAACATAATGTTAAGACATTCCGTTCCTCACTTTCCGCCGAATTCCGAAGGCATTGCGTGTTGAGTGGCTTAACGCCGCGCTTTGCCTCGACACAATAGCAAAGAAATGGAAATATACATTTAAATAAATATTTGATTTCCTGGGTGGGGATCGAATCTACAACCAGTCGCGTTTAATGCTCACTTTGTACCCCTGCGCCACGACTGGCCTCATGAATGATAATATTATGAAAATGCAAACAAAAATAAACCACATTAAGTATATTTGGAAATAAATAATTAACGACAATTCCGCACGTAAATACGGTAGCGCATTACGTTTTATACTTCATAAATAATGTTAATTGACTTACGCAGCTACAGTTTCAACTCAACTATTTTAGATCTAAATATGAAGACCTAGAACATTTCTGATGGTTGATTTACTTAATCAACTTTTGTCAACTGACTTTTCAGACTTAAACATAAATGGTCCATCAATCAAAAGGATATCTTGCGATCAATCAGCAAACTTCTGTCCAATTTCTTGGTTTTGAATTTTTTTGAACTCTACGCTGTCTTTTATCTAGCAGAACAGTTAGCATTGCGGTTTGAGCGGTGCTCAAAACGGAGCGGTGATCAACGCCGCGCCTTGTCTTGTTGTCAGATCAAGAAATGAAAATATTTCATTCCTCCGAGTGGGAATGTTGTGCCCCTGCGTCTTCTAGACTTATCGAGGAGGACGAAAGGCTATGTTATATCACATTAACTTAACTTTTTCCCTAGCGCGGTATTCAGAGAGAACGGAGCGCCAAACGCTACGGTCTCTACATACCTCTTTCGCCTCGTCCATTGTCATCAACCTCTCCATACAGGGGTCCTCACGCTTTTTACGTAACCTTCCTTCAGTATTTTTGATACTGTGTTTTCGAAGGTCAACTGAAGTCTCTCATTACCTCTTACCATTCACTTTACCATCATAAATCTTTTTTGCCATTTCATCCATCACTCATTCGTTCGTCGTGCCCAAACCAGCTGAGCACGTTTTTCTAGTCTCACAGTGACATCCTCGCTAGTATCTGCCATTCTGCGTACCTCTTCATTGCAGATTCGATCAGCTAAGCTGACTCCGCATATCCTACGGAGTGATCGAATCTCCACGGCATTCATCTTTATTTCATTCTTTTGCTGTAATACTCACGTTTCTCTGTCGTATAACAGTGTCGGTACCAACACTGCATTGTGTACGGCCAAACGCGCAACTGTGCTGACGTTTCGCCGTCTCATCAATGCAGCTAAGGCTCCGTTAACCTTGTTACCGGCAGCAATACGCCTTTCCACATCCATCTCGTATCTTCCATCTCTACTGAACATACTTCCCAAATATACAACTTCATTCACTTGTTCTAATATCTTATCATTTACACTGATCTTGCATTCCATCCTTTCTTCATATCTTTCAGAAACCAGAACCTTTGTCTTATTCACATTCAGACTTAGACCATTATTTTCACACCCTTCTTTCAGAGTGATGACTAATGCCTGCAACTCGCATTCTGATGATGCAATGAACACTGCATCATCTGCAGCAGGCAATTCACAATCAAGTCACCTACTTCACTCCCATATCACTTTGTTTGTTATATCACATTAATCTCTTCAGGGCCTTAATATGTCACGTGTCATACACATCGGTTGGTACCTGAAGAACACGGGCAAAGCCGTATTAAAAGCTAGTTGCTTATATATTCAGATTTCCAACACATTTTAAATAATATGTATTTCATTTTGTTTTCAATAACTTGGCATCGTTAAATCTTTCAGTTGGATGTATGCCAGCTTTCATTTCCTCGACATAATTGAAAAGAATGCAGTATTTTCAGTTTAGTATAAAAATTGGGAAAAACAGGACGAAACCCGTGAATGATACTTAAAATTTGACTACCAAATGCTATTATATTTGTATAGGCGCTTATATGAATAATAATTGATATTTTTCGAGATTTCACGCCTTATATATTCGCTTCTATGGTTTCCACCTATTTAAAATTGTAATAGAGACAATCGAGTTTTAATTAGCGGAATACACGCGGCCCTTTGTCGCATGATACCTTATAAATGAAAAATATTTATTACAAGAGTGGGATTCGAACCCACAGTGGTTAGATGATTAATATTCATTGTATATAACAATAATATATTTTATTTTTTAATGAGTGTAACAATTATATAGTTAACATTAAGCATAGTACGTTTTTACATTATTTTAAAAAAAAATAAATAAATAATACTTTAAAAACTATACTAAAGGATTAAGGACACTAATAGAATATTTTAAATAAAAATCCAAAATTCCTGAAAGAAAAAAATATTTATTAATTTCATTTTTTTTTATTCAATATTTTTTTTTCTTCTTTTTTTCCCCATAGACAACATATGTTACAATAAGAATTAAGCGTATATTCTTCTAATTAACAAAAAAATCATATTTCAAAGAAATAAAGCAAAAAAGATTTTACAAACTAATAACAATAACTTCTTTTGACGAGAAAAAAAAACTTATTACGCAGATATTAGAAATAATTTGCTAAGTTCTGAAGTCCAACACCTATAAGTCGACCTAAATTCTAAATTGACTGATAACCTACAGAATCATTGATACAAAAAAAAATTATATACAAAACGATTTCTTCTTTATTTTTTTAAATACATACGATAGTTGCAAGAAAATTTTGTTATATTTCTTCCACACGTTTACCTTACTGTATGAAATGTTTGAGGCTAGTGTTAATAATTACTACTGTTTTATTACTAATGCAGTTATTACTGATTTTAATTAAATAAATATTACTATTATTCATTTTAGATTCTTAATCAATTTCAGTTTGAAGTTCTTTATCATCAGAAGATTTTTGGCAAGAATATTTAAGCTTATCTAAATCAAAAAAAGTATCCGAACGAATTGTTTTCATTTATTCTTAGTTATTATATAGTATAAAGTATAAAAGTAAGATTATTTGCATTTTTGCTCTTGTATTTTTTTGTTTGTAATTATTCTTTTCTGTATGGCAGCTGTTGCTGTTGAAATAAAGCTTTAAATAAATAAAATCAATAAATCTAAAGATAATTGAAATGTTTTTTAAATATATCATATATATATTATTTACATTCACAACACTAATGCCCTCTAGTTAATTTGTTTAAATGTGAAAGGAAAAAATTATAGATATGGATAAAATGTGCAAAAATTTGAAGTATACATATATAGGATAGTAGTCATTTTATTTATAATGTGTCCCTCAGTTCGTGTTACTACCGAATTAGGAGATACTTTTTAATAAATTTATATTTATACAGGGAGGAAGAGGCATATTACTAAAGGTTAAACAACTTTGAACTTTGCCGCCAATACCTACGACTCGATTTCGGAATGAGGCGTGTGCGGCGGTTTCCCTTTGATAGCTCTATGTGTGCGTGCGTCGTTCTTGACAAATGACGTTTTATATTAAAACGACAATTTTATTATTTATTTTGTTTGAAAAAATCACTCATTAATGTATTTATTAAGGTTTCTCGTGATCGAAATTATTCACTTAAATTCAAAAAACTATTCACTTAAATTCCTATATTACTATTTTAAAGGTAAAATGAATTGATAATTTTAAGCTAAATTCGTATAGGTACTACCAATGTAACTTTGTTTTTTAATTGATTTTTATAATTTATGTTTGTGTATTTTTTCGAATATACATGGTAGTTAACGATTACTTTACATAATGTAAAAAATATAGAAGAAACAGAAGTGCGGAAGTTACCAAATTCAGTAACACGAAACAAGATTCTCTACATTTCACTATTTTTCTCAAGTTCGTGACAAATAAATCTACGTAAAATCAGTACACAATCAAAACCTTTATATATTAAAGTTTTTTTATTACAAATTAACCTTACTCGTGCGGTAAAATTTTTATCCCGAAACAGTAGCCACAAGTTTACGAACGTAGAAGCAGAGCTAAATCACGATTTAGGGTTCAAACAAGACAGACACAAATAAATTAATATAAAAACTAAACTTAAGTTAGACCCACATTGATGACAGTAAAATTTGCAAGTTCATAATAACGTTTAATAATATATTTAAAATTGTTTAACGTTATAAGAGCCTTAAGATGCCGAAACCGGAGACACTTACCTTATGTGTTTTATTATTAGTTATATGGGCATGCTACAGCTATAGCTTAAATTATTTACTATTAGTATATTACATAGGGATATAACATTTAAAGCTTTTATTTAACTTGCAGTGTATGTATGTTAGTTCGGGCGAAATCTTTGAGCTCAGTTGTTTGTTATTAGATATATGAAAATGCTACAACTAAAGCTTAAATTAGTTTTCATTATGGCACTACTCATTTTGCTAACATTACGTTGTACGGAAACCACACGAGAAATGTTAAGAGTTAATAACTATTTATTTACCTTTCAAAGAGACTAGAAATTACTAATTGTGTTGTAATGCTTCATTAATTGGGGGCAATATTTTTTATATAACTATGTTATTTAAAAACCTATAACGTACTTTATCTATAACAGATAGAAACTTCGTGATTAATAAAATTTATTTCTTAACAACTTATACTAATGTTTTTTTTTCGGAGTATTTAATTAAAATATATTGCTTTTTATAGGTAAAAGTTAGAGCATAGCCAGCCGTGTCACTTAAAACATAGTAAAATACCCTAACGCTACGCTATTAATATTATAACGCCATTAATGTCAATTTATAGAAATTATTTTTATTGAAATATAATTAATATCAACCAAATATAATATATTTAAAATAAACATCTTTATAAGCAGTACATTTTTTTTTTAAAGTTAGTTAGTTATCATTTAACCTGAGGTTTGTCGCTACTGGGTAAAAAATACCACATAAGTAATAAAAACTCTCTCCATAGAAACAAGAGATGTGCTCCATAGATTCATGTCCACAGTGGACATGCAAAGTAAATATGGTACCGACCGTTTATGTCACGACTTTTTGATGTACAGATGTTTTTCCAGTTTCATACTATGAATTTCTAAATCTGAGATGGCACTATGGAACAAATTTTGTGATAACAAGCTAAGCACGAATAAAACACATCAGAAACTGAGGATCATGAGGAGCACAGTATCCATAACAGTGATAAGCAGCAGAAAGCAGTTACAAATAATATTCCCATTCCTCTGTATTTTGACATTGAGGAAGTGTTAATATTACGTGTGCAATTGGGAAAAAACTATTTAGGTGATGAAAATATTTTATAGACTTCTCAACGTCAGGGTATCAATGTCTACGTTATTATCAAAGGAACACTGGAGGGAGGTTCGATTTGTCCGAGAAGAGAAGAGTTAAAATAATTAGCCAAAAGCTGAGTTATGCATTTTTTAAATTTATTTTAATTTACAAAAAACAACGAAGACAATGTTGTCACATTGTCCTGTTTCTGATGGGCCCGATTTTATATGGACGAAAGATATGAAATTAAAGACAGCTTGTGAAATATGTTATAAAAATGTAACATACAACACCGTATGTAATTGTAGCAGTTGTTGTCAAAAAGTAAAGGATAATTAGTGATTTTTTATCTTAACATAGTACACTATGAATAAAGTGGTACTTTTTACCCAGTAGAGACCGTTTGTGTACGACCTCCGAGTTAAAGACTAAGTTTTTTTATAAATAGCGCGAGCGAAGCGAACTGAGGTTCGTGAAAGAGACGAGCAAATAGCAAAGACATACATCGTATTTCAATTTACATATAGCGCCCCTCAATATAACACAATTGGTTTTATAAATCGTTATAATCGACCCAGAGTAATAAAAAAAATATTTTCAATTTACTCTTTTATTCAGCTTCACGGTGTATCCCGCATGGAGCAGGGAGCCTAATTTTAAGAAACTTCGCTCCCCTTCGAATCTCCGCCGAATTCTGGAGGCGTTGTGTTAAGTGACGGGACTCAATGCCACACTACCTCACCACCAGAGCAAAGAAATTAAAAAATTAAATTATCTATTTTCTCGAGTGGGAATCGAACCCACAACCTGTCGCATTTACAGTCAAACGCCTGTGCTCCTCCGCCGGTGTTCCATTAAAAATCAATTACAACTAACCAGTGATTATACCCGATGCGGCCCGGAATTATACAAAATCTTTACATAAATTGTAGCTTGTTATTCTTATGTATAAAGAGTAGATGTAACAGAGTATGATGTAATTTATATAATTTTTATATGCAAAAATAAATTTTACTCATTATTTATATAATACGAGTTGTTAATTTAAATTTACTATTATTAATGTTAAAGATCGTCCGAGAATTTAATTAGTTATCTTTATTAAAGAACTATATAATAACCTAACTTGATAAGAAAAATATATTACTTCCAATTAAAGAAATTGCCACTGTTATGAAAAAAATACAAAATCAACATATTTATAACCTATATAAGAATGATAATTTTATAAAATATTTTATTATATTTTCAAATTATTATTCACACGATAGTAAAATAAATATATTGACATTTACATATTATACACATTTACATTTATATAGTATTTTTATAAGTGTTAACTAAGTGATTTGGTTAGAAAAAGGTGTAAAAGAGAATTATTAATAGTTTTCCTGAAATGTGCTATAGATTATTCTATTCTTCTATCTGCTATCAGTTGTATAAAAATAATATGACCGTCAATGCTGGTCGTCTTTGGTTTCGCCACTTATAAAAGTCGTTAAATTAAATATTTAGATAACTTACCTACTTCAATATGAGACCACAATTTAAAATTTTACTTTACAACCTAAGTCACTTAACTTGCAACACATTACTCACTTTCCTATTGCAAAGCGGACATCTTTTAGTTCTTGCCCAAACTTTCAGGGCACATTTGTAACAACAACATATATGGGCGATACGACCGTGTACGAAAACCGCCGATTTCTCCTCAAACTCACACGTTATACACAAATTTGTATCCGCTACAACATTACCCTTGTTATCCATCGACGTTTCCACAGTTAGTCCCGGATCGCTGACCATTTTGACCAACGGACTCACTTCAGTCTCACACTTCTCGTCCTTGTCCGAATGTTCTGGATCGGAAAAATCGGTTCTACTCCTTTTACTTTCAACATCAAACGACTCAGCTCGACGTTTTAGTAAAGACCTCGCCATGTCGTGCTCTGATTGTCTCAAAATGTCATTTTCTGGTAAATCAGGCATGTTTATATTATCACTTTCATAATTCTGTGACGATAGCGAGGTTTGACTTCCGGTTTCGATCCCAGAGTCTAGTGCTGAACACGGTTGTGAATTTGACTCGGATTTAATTTCATCTTTAATTTTATGCTTCCGTTTCCGTTTCGGCCTCGGTGGAAAGAAGTTTTTACGTACCTGAAAATTGTTAGTCATTTATTAATTTCAATGCGTCGGAAGTATATGTAACTGCATAAATAACAGAGTTAATGACATTTTGATATAATATAATGCTTCAAGATAACAACTACGTGACACAGTTAGAAAATGTCTGTCTGTACACGCAATAGTTTAACTTTCTAGTAATAATAAGCAGAGTTAATATTAAAAATATTTTATTTATATTATTATTTTATGAGGTGAAATTAATAGAAGCGTCATATATTTTCAAAGATATTAACCGTAGCGTTTGGCGCTCCGTTCTCTCTGATTTTTTTTTCAAATTCTTTCTAATTCTAATTTCAATTTTTAAACAATAAGCAAATTCTGAAAAAAAAAAACAAAAATACCTTGAAACACTTTTCACAGTATCTATATCGGGGGTTATTGTTATCAGCTCGACAATGTGCACAGAGCCAATAGTCATGGAGGTCTAATTCACTGTCGCTACTCGAGCCAGTCTGTTCTGTGTCCGCAAGCACTACCCCGTCATCTTTGACACGAACTTCCACCACTTCTGTGGATATTATCTCGTTCTGTCCAAATAAAAGAAAAAGAGCCTAATTAAATATATGCATCAAACGCCAAAATCAAAGAATTACACATTTCTTGCTATATAAAAATATCGCCTCATAAGTTCAAATCAGGTTTAGTTTAGCTGACTGGAATAAGACATTTGTGAAGCAGAGAAGTATACATTTTAAGACACGGTGGATATTTAAAAATATTTTCGTCTTTCCGACATAGCGTAAACGTATTGTTCTAAGCGTGGATTTACTTTAAATATATATTCATAATGTATTAACAATTTGAAATCAGATTAAAAGCAGGGAACGTAGTATTTAAACATTAGGTCCTGCCAACCCTGCTATGTGCGGGAAGTACAGCACGGCCGATGGTACCCGCCTTGAAGTTGTGCGTCCTGAACTAATCATAACAACTAAGAAAAACACCTAAAATCAAATATGCCATCTATATCTAATTTCCACTAGCCATGAGTCGTCTTACTTTATTTGAATATATTAAGTAAAAATGTGAGCAAACTCACATCCGTTTGTCCCGACGATTCCTCACTGATGGGGCCCCTCTTTTCTTCATCCGTTTCCGACTCTGGTTCATACTCGACGCCCTCTCCGCCCTCCCCCTCGCTGTACCACTCTGTGTCAGACGTGTCGCGCACAATATCTATAAACACCGAAACTTTCAACAACATGTCAACTGTTAAATTTGCCGCCATATTGTTGTTCTTCTATCATGGTGCTCCGTTGACAGGCAGACGTTTGGAATTTTTTTTTATTTAATAAGGTCAAATTGTTTTCATATAATATTTTTTTCAAAGATATTCTGTTTATTTTTTGTGTGTGTTCATGGTTATATTTATATTATTGTTTTCTGAATATATTCTTTTCATTAAATTGTTTTTAGTATTTAAGAATGTAATGTCATTATATTTTTTATGGTTATCACATTTTTTAATTTTTTTTTAATTAATCTGATTTTTTTTCACAAATTAACATAATGCATCAGTATATAATTACAAAATATCACTATCACTACATACTGCCAAAATTAAACAATTTAACAAAAACTTACATTATTAAAACTACTGTACAAATTACTCTAAACTATACAACAACAATAAAATAAAAATATATGAAAAATATTATTTATATGAAATGAAATGAATGTTAAAAAGTAGTTGATCACATTGCATTAAATTTTCCTTACATATGCCAAAAAATAAACACAAAATCATGCATAATCCACCAATCAGAAATCAAATTAAAAATTTATGCAATTTTAAGGAAATTTTAATACATAAAAAATAAAATTAAGCATTAGACATATGAATTCTTCATGTTCAATTGACCTTCGGTCCGAGTATCTTCGGCGAGCAGACCAAGACATCCAATACACAAATCTGACAATGCCAATAAAACCAACAAAAACGTTAATAAAACACAAAAACAAAATAGCCACACACTTGTACCAATTAAATTCAAATTTATTTACTTAATATGTTTTTCAAAATTCATATATAAAATAGAATTAGTTACAATTATTAATAAGCCATTTGTATTTAAATTTAACCTAGTTATATTTCTATTATTGTTTATATTTGATCTTTGAGACAAACTGACAGAATATAAATACAATAAAAGCTCCTCACGGCCGCGGGTTGAAAACGGCTTGTGTTTAAACACCGCCCAAAATCCAATTTTTTTAACGTGTGACCGCCTAACGGCCTGGACGCCTTAAAAATTCACTTCATACTAAACTAGCGGCCCACTCGCGGCTTCGCCTGCACCACCACCTGTATGCGCGAGTGGGCCTATATTTTTATTATACTCCATTCAAATTCAAATAATTTTATTCAAAACAAGAAGTTACATGCTTCATTTTTTGAACGTCAAATAATTTACCATCAGTTCACTAAAGTTAATGCCTCAGACCTGAGAAAAAGAATGAATATTAATACACTGTGTGTAATTATAATAATGTTTGTTTATTTATTTTTTATCATAATATGCTATACTTTAGGACCCTTTTTAATATTGTCTACTTATTTTTTTTGGGTTATTTATTTTATTTGATACTTAGGCTTAGGGTCTTAAAAATATTTCTGGTCGTGAAATATTTTTAAGACCCTAATCTAATAATATTTTTAAGATCGTCTAAATTGTTCCAGTTAATAAAAACCAGTAATCAATTTCTTTTATTCGTGGCTGAACATATAGATCGAGATTTGGATGCTTTTTTTTAGCTTCACGCTGTAGCAGGTTTCGCACATAGCAGGATAGTCAGAAGGACCTCTAGCAACCTAGTGTTAAGACACTCTATTCCCTATTATGACACTTAATAGGTGTCAACACTAGGCTTTACTTTGTAACCAGAGCGAAGAAATGAAAATATTCAATATTTTATTCTCCGCTTATGCCTCCATGCCACGACGCGACGTATTTATGATAAAAGTGCCACTAAATAGATTTTAATTAATTTTACTTGAGTTTTTGTTGTACCGTGAGACCTCGGAACGTATCTCATTTAGTTCTTTTGAAAATTCCATTCTACATTCGTGACGATATATACAAGGAGCTTTTACTGTATTTAATAATAATTAATTAATTGCATTACTTATAGATGAAATGTAACACACAACACTTACACCAAAGATTAATATAGACTAATCTTTGGTGTACGTCTTGTGTATTGTTTTATTAACAAAATTAATTGCATAATAATAATACTCAAAATAAACATTCATTTGAAAGCCTTAAAAAAATTAAGTTTTAAATTGATCTAGTATCTGTAGCAATAGTGTTTAATAGTGAAGAATATACATTCAGTGTTTTTAAAATTCACATGCAATATTTCTTATTCAAATAATAAAAGCAACACAAAAATTATATTACATAATTATATAAATATTATATGTATAAATATCGAAATCCGGTAGTTTTAAAAAAGGGTATTGTATCAAAGGCTTAAATATCATAAAATAATATGCAAAAATGTCTCAGAATTTATATTTACCGCACATAACACAAGTTCATTATTTTTAGTCACCTTTGCAAAGTTATCATTTTTTTATAACAGTCGACATGTATATACATGTTTATACAACTCCCACTGTGCGGCTTAAGCCCGTATTTATAAATCGCTCTCAAGTCTGACATGCCGTTTTCATTCATAGATATTTAAAGGAAGACTAAAACGATTTTTGTATATTTCCATTCCTTCGCTCTGCTGTCGAGCGGCGTTGGCGGAATTTTTTTGCGGAAAGTGGGGAACGGAGTGTCTCGTCTTGGTCTACTAACACTAGGTTCCCTCTGCCTACCCTGCTGTGTGCGAGATACTGCATGAACTGCATTTTTTAAACGATTTCGTACATTCTTGGACCCCGAATGTATAGAGGTGAAAATGGTACGATTTAATAGATTCAGGTATATAATTCTGTTCCTGAAAATTCTGTTGTTTTAGCAATCTGAGACCTGAGTTATTAGAGATTTGGTAAAAGTGAGACTATCGCACAATTCACACAGCGATCCGATCGATTGATCAGATTGATTTTGCTGCATTTTGTATC
The DNA here is from genome assembly GCA_018249775.1 of Heliconius hecalesia formosus. Taxonomy (NCBI): domain Eukaryota; kingdom Metazoa; phylum Arthropoda; class Insecta; order Lepidoptera; family Nymphalidae; genus Heliconius; species Heliconius hecalesia. The sequence goes on from DWMY01000240.1 coordinate 17,088, forward strand.
AAACTCGCAGCGTAATCAAAACCTATTGGGTACTTTCCTCATTAAGTTTTATACCCTGGTTACGATCTAGCATCAGAGTACTCGTTAAGATGAATCATACAAGCACAAATTCGATGGATGATGCAGTTCGAAGATGGCCATAGGAACTCAGTAATTAAGTGGCAGAAACAATTTGAGCTTGTATGATTTATCTTAACGAGTGCTTCAGTGCTAGATGGTCCTGGTGACAATCTCTTGTCTTGTGATAGAGCTGGAAAATAGCCATAGGGAATCGGTAATTAAGTGACGCAACTCCATCGAGTTCTGGCTCATATCTTATATGATTAGTCTTTACGAAAACTTTGGTGCTGATGGTAACCAGGGTCTGATGACGGAGCTGTAAGATGACCATAAGAACTCGTTAATTACACGACATAATTCGTTCGAATTTGGGATTGTATGTGAAAACACAATATGAAATAAAATTAGCTTCACTCTGAATCCCGCACACATCAGGGAAGGCAGAGGGGGAACCTAGTGTTAACACACACAGTTTCCCAATTTCCGCCGGACTCCGGAGGCATTGCGTGTTGAGTGGCGTGACTCAACGCCGTGCTTTGCCTCGACATCAGAGTGAAGAAATGAAAATATAAATTTAAATAAATATTTCATTTCCTCGAGTTTTGATCGAACCCACAACCAGTCGAGTTTACAGTCACAGTTTGTGCCCCTGCGCCACGACTCGCCTCAATTCAAAATAAGACAACTAAAATATTCATAAATAAGATTTTATAAAAAAGAATTTTCAAATTAAGTTTATATCCTATATTTTTATCTTAGATAATTAAAATAATTGTTAAATCACGTCTTTACCTTAGTTATAGTACATTCGACGAGTCGTGATCAACGTGAAATTAACTTTTGCGCATTGTTCACTAACGAAAACTTGTGGGAAAGAAAATAGTCAAAGGCAAATACTTATTTAGAAAACGTATAAAAATTTGAACGTAACACGTTTAAATAAGTATTTTTCTTTCCTAAGTGTGGAATAACACTTTAAAAATGTTTAAAAATAGTCAAAGGCAAGCAAACATCCTAAAAGCAAATCTCACAGCCATTTACGGTTAAGCTTCAGGACGGCCACGACTCGTTGTACTACTATACTATACTACTATACATGAGCTTCTTGAATTATTTTAGAAAACAACGTCTGCATGTCGGTACATGCTAAGAGTTTAGACATCGTTGAGTCATCATTACACATTGTATGACATGAAACTTGAAAGGTATTAGAGACAAGTTGCAACTTGCTTACAGCGTTAGTCGCGTCACGCGTGCTCTGGCGTTATTTCTGAACAGCAAACAATACTTAACGAACCTTTGCAACATTCAAATAACCTTCAATTTCTCTTAGCAATGAAACTTTAAATAAATCAGCTTCACGCTGTATCCCGCACGCAGCCGGGTAGACAGAGGTAACCTATTGTTAAGACTTTCCGTTCCCCATTTTCCGCCGAGTTCAGCAGGTATTTGCTTGTTGAATGGCGGAACTCAACGCCGCGCTTTGCCTCGACACCAGAGCGAAGACAATGAAAATATAGATGTAAATAAATATTTAATTTCCTCGAGTGCTATAAAAGCCTAATACAATTAAAAAATACTTTTTTCCAAATCATTCTGAAATCGAGTCGTAGATATTGGCGGCAAAATTCAAAGCTGTTTAATCTTTAGTAGTATTTTTGTAGTAGTATGTGTTTACGTTATTGGTATCTTTGCGTAACTGCGTCACACGAAATACAGGTATGGATAAACATAGTAAAATTTTAATAAATCCTACGTCTGCACTGTTGAGGTATCTTGATTACTATCTTTAGGTATAGGTTTAAAATATTTTACTTTCGGGTAATGCAGCCAGTATTCAAACAATATTTATCCTGCAGAAGCGAGTTATTCGTGCAATCTATATCTTAGGTCCTAAAGACTCTTTGAGTCAAAAGTTTAAAGAAATATATTAACAGTTGCATCTCAATATATTTTTTAAAATGTTATGTATGTTAAGAAAAACATTAATAATTTTACCAAAATTGGTTTTGTTCATAATATTAACACTAGGAATAGGCTTAATCTTCATGCATCTGTAACTCAGTTGAATCGAATCCGTAATTCTTTTATGGGACAATGTGTACGCTTTTACAATAGGATCCCAGAAAACGTCAGAGAATTTTCTATATCACGATTTAAAAAAACTGTGAAAAGACGTTTGTGTGTTAAAGGTTATTACCAAATTAATGATTTTGTAAATGATAAGACGCCTTGGGAATGAAATACTCGCTCCAGTCTGTTTCAAAGTTATCATTGTCACATATAATTAAATATGTACTTGTTTAAAATTGATTAAAAAAAAATAAGTCCCACTGAGTTTCTTGCACCGGTTCTTCTCAGGTCTGAGGCATTAACTTTAGTGAACTGGTGGTAAATTATTTGACGTTCAAAAAATGAAACATGTAACTTCTTATTTTGAATAAAATTATTTGAATTGAATTGAATTATCCTATATACTGTACCCGTAAAAAAGAGTGCTAATGTTTCCACCTACACTTTTCCATAAAAATGAGTTATAAGGAAAAATATATATATACATATATGTTAAATAGTTATAGCAATAAATAGTATACAATAAACACAAACAACTGATTTTCTTATATAATAAAATAAATACAATCCAAAAATTATCCATAAATAATTTAAAAAAAAAACTATTTATGTCTCAGAAAAAATTATAAAGTTTTAACACTGACAAGGCAAAAAATTATATTTCATTAAAAAAGACAAAAATGTTTTATAAGATTAAGTACATAATAAAATATTATAAATATATAAATGTTTCTTTATATTTATCAAAAATAAATGCTTAATCCATTTTTATGCATCATAGAAAAAATAAATGCTACAGTTAGTCACATCCAAAACCATAATCAACAAAAACTAAAACAAATAATATATTAAAAAAACACAAATAAAAGTGATGCATTTACAAAAATATTCTAAGTTTAATAACCAAAAAATAAGAAAGAAAATTACCTGTTTCATTGCCTTGGATGCTGTAGATTGTCTCTATGGAACTACGCCGACTTTGAACATGTTCTGAAATTTATTTGTATTTTATAGTAATGCAGCCCCGCCCTGCTGCAAGCCTGCCTCTCTTGGAGCTCCAAGTCAGCTTCAAGAGAGGCAGTTTCAAATCTCGCTATATTAAAATTTTTACTAATTTTCTTTAAATTAGATGTCAATGGGACAGAAGAACAGTAAGGTTATGGGTTTGACTACAATGATTGATGAATCATTCTCATTATCTCTCTCTAGTAATAAGACATAGTGCAGTCTCAGCATTAGTAATTTAGCTAATGACAGCCCTTATTATATCATACATTTGCAGGAATGTACATGATTACATTGTTATATAATTAACAAAATGCTAATGTCATTGTTGTGCATCAGATATTTAGTTTGTAAATAATATGGAAACTAATCTAAGAAAGTAAACATTTTATTATATGAAAGTAAGTTACTTCTCTGCCTAGTGTCCTATACACAGAATAATAAATAAATTATTCCACATAGGATTCGTAAAAAACTTATATAAATGTTCGTGTTCTTCAGTCTAAATCTAATTTCAAACAAAATACACTTTTAAATTTTACAATACATAATTTTAAATAAGCTCTAATTTATGTAAGAAGAAATTACTTTATAGCCGTACATTATTGTTTGTCAATTTATTCGAACTTATCAAATTAAGTCGGAATAAATAAACAATTTAACTTTACAACCATATCTATAACATAGAACTCTCAATATTAAGCATTGTTTTTCCCTTTTTGTTTACTAATGAGATAAAAAAAATAAGAATGATGGCATTCCTAAGACGTAACGTAAATTGATACACATAACTTCACTTAATATATATAACCTTGAAATCAATGGGAGGCATTGGACACTTAACTAATACAAACGAAGTAATAGCAAAAACATATAAAATATACGCACCTAAATACGATGAAACCGTTGTATTCATAATACGCATACTATAAATCGAACGGCTGTTAAATACCGCTTGGAAATAAGAAATAATTTATAGGACGTTGCAGAAATAAACCTGTTTCAACTTGTAAATTTTAGGTATATATCTTTTACATATGCACTATGGTTAAACCATAAACGTCACGTAACTTTGAATATATTACTTATTATAATTTCACAAGAGGAAATGAATAAATATAAGGTCTTTTGATTGATTAGTGTCTGAAGTTCTTTCTATTTTTGACTTCAAAAGTATGCAACTTCGACCATTTATACAAATGTGGCGTTTTATTTGTAATTTTGTTTATGGAGAGCAATGCTGCCACCATCAAAAATACTATAGACTATAGACTAGACAATATTTCCACATTTGATGACGTATTAATTTTTTTTTAATTTCACATTTAATATTATAATAACGAAATTATTTACTGTAGGTATGTATAAAGTTTAAATATTGTACATATAATATAAATTTATTAAATAGGTAATATTGATGAATTAATTTTAAAAATAATATTTATTGAAATTAAACGTGCAAACCTAGCTTTAAATATTAACTAATCTGCTTTAGCTTATCTGTAACAAACTTCCTTTTCCTTGTGGCATGGTGTCGGCATAAGGTGAGTTTGTTAATCTTGTGAAATAATTCAATTTTTAATGCGTAATAGTTTTATATTTGTTCACATTTTATACGTTTATATGCAAGAGGTGCGTAGCTTGTGTTATTAAATCATATTTATTATTAAATTCGGAACTAAACAAATCCTTCCTACATGTATAATAATCGGCACGTGGAGTTTGAGGCTAACATTTCTTAAAAATATAATTATTCACCGCGTTGTACTTTTGTACTTTTAATTTCTTTCAATAAATAAAAAAAAACATTAGTGAAGAGGTTATATTACCACGTTGATACATACAAACATCGTTGCAACTGATAAGTGATAATTTTGTTGTAGTTGCCGTAAAAGCAACCACTATGCCGCAGAACGAATATATTGAACGCCATCAAAAGCTTTACGGTAGAAGGCTCGACTATGAGGAGAGGAAACGGAAGCGAGAGGCTCGCGAACCTCACAAGAGGGCCGCAAAGGCGCGTAAACTCCGCGGTATCAAAGCTAAAATCTTCAATAAGGAGAGGCGCAATGAAAAGATTCAAATGAAAAAGAAAATCAAAGCGCACGAAGAGAAAAATGTTCGTCAAAACACAGAAAAAGTCGCTGAAGGCGCTGTGCCAGTATATCTTCTTGACAGAGATGTACAATCGAGGGCTAAGGTTCTGTCTAACATGATAAAACAGAAACGTAAAGAAAAAGCAGGCAAATGGGACGTGCCTATTCCTAAAGTCAGAGCTCAAGCTGATGCTGAAGTCTTCAAAGTTTTAAAATCTGGAAAATCCAAGAGGAAAGCTTGGAAACGAATGGTCACTAAAGTTACTTTTGTAGGTGAAAATTTTACAAGAAAACCCCCAAAGTTTGAAAGATTCATCAGACCTATGGCACTGAGATTCAAAAAGGCACATGTAACTCATCCTGAATTAAAGGCAACCTTCTGTCTTCCCATCATAGGAGTTAAAAAGAACCCAAGCTCTCAAATGTACACTAGCTTAGGAGTTATAACCAAGGGTACCGTGATTGAAGTTAACATTTCTGAGCTGGGTTTAGTTACACAGGCAGGCAAAGTAGTGTGGGGGAAGTATGCGCAAGTTACAAATAATCCGGAGAATGACGGTGTTATCAATGCTATTCTTTTGGTGTAATTTATATATTCTTTATACCAGAATAAATATTGAATTGCTAATTTTTGTTTTATTGTCCTGATATTTTCAGCACCTCTTGCATGTAACTGGTTGAGTGGAGAAAGCATAATGTTAAGATAATTTGTTTACCACTTTTTTCAAGCCATCACAAGAATGCCAAAATAAGTTTTGATTTTATCTTATAATGTATATTCATTACTGTGTTACAGATGAAAGACTCATAAACCCTGACCATTTATAGCTGGTCTAAATATATTTTATTTGTTATCAAATATGAGTAAAATTTAAGATACTCTAGACATATGAAATAAAGTTATGAAAATTTTTATATAGCTTATCTACATATCAATAAAAATACATTTAACAGTTTCTTTTATACAAAGGTCAAAATTTAAATCAAATTATGATTATATTTCTTTTCAAAAAGAAGTATTATTTTTCTTCATTTTTAAATCTTTGTAATATAAAAAAAAATTATGATGTTACTTATTATAAACTAATTTCCCTTATTTCATTGCGCAGGAGTCATCATGCAGATTTTCGTGAAAACCCTAACGGGTAAGACCATCACCCTTGAGGTCGAGCCCTCGGACACTATCGAGAATGTAAAGGCCAAGATCCAAGACAAAGAGGGAATTCCCCCAGACCAGCAGAGGTATGGAAAATTATGACTAAGACTTTAATTTTAATTTATAATGCTTTTAAATATATTGGTTCTCTTGGTAGTTTTTGAAAAAAAAGATATATAAACTTTGGGATTATCCTACTAGGCACTACGTAACGCGGTTGAGAAGACACTAAGTTTATGTTATGCATTTTGTAGGTTCATTTTCCTTTGGGCTTTTTGGGCCTAGGTATAAGTTATGATGTAGGATAGATAGAGGACAAAAAAAGACAAATTTCATATATAAAGAAATTGGATGTTTATAATGTATGTATGTACCATATTACACAGTATCTTTATACATTGGCAACTTAATTGTACATTCCAGATTGATCTTTGCCGGTAAACAATTGGAAGATGGCCGAACCCTCTCCGACTATAACATTCAAAAGGAATCCACACTACACTTAGTGCTCCGACTCAGAGGTGGTGCTAAGAAACGCAAGAAGAAGAATTACTCTACACCCAAGAAGATTAAGCATAAGAAGAAGAAGGTCAAGCTAGCTGTACTTAGGTATTACAAGGTAAGGTGGACATTTTTTCTTGAATTAATTGCAAATAATTATTTTGTTAATAAGAATATATAAGGAATAAGCAGTTTTGGGAACAAATATTAGCACAGTGGAGATGAGACTAATTTTATATTTAACTAATGTTGTAATCAATATTAATAGATATTTAAATTAACATGTTCACAAAGTTCAATAAAAGAAGTATAAGATTTTAACATTCCGTTTTCTTCAAATTCTAACTTATTAATTAAATCTTGAGTTCAAAAGTTTTTTAAATTTACTAAAATGACCATAAAACATTGGATAAAAATTCAATGTCGAAACTCGAAATGCAACAAAATATTTATATTTCTAGTAACCATAAAATTTATATTTAAGTGAGGTTAAGAAACCATAAAATTTGTTAAAACATGTTCACTCTTGTTTATTTAGGTTTATTTTAAAAGATTTGCTTGGAATAAGTAAATGTTTATAATTCTGATAAAAATGCATCATTTTTCTAGCCCTTCAGGTAGATGTTGTTTACCTTTTATTGTATATACATTTTTTTAAATTCCAGGTGGACGAGAACGGCAAGATCCATCGTCTCCGCAGGGAATGTACTGGAGAACAGTGCGGTGCTGGAGTGTTCATGGCCGTCATGGAGGACAGGCACTACTGCGGCAAGTGTCACTCAACCATGGTGTTCAAGGATGATGACAAATAGATTGGGGTCACTAAGTTTTAGTGTCTAATGTTTAAGTCCCAGACTGCTGTGTATGATGGATTTTTAAATAAATCTTGACACAGTTGTCTTTAATTTGGTTGTTTTTGTTTTCTTTTTAGTGATTTTAATATTTTTTTGTGCAGGTAATGTATTTTATTCCCACTATTCAATCCTTTAGAAACAATAAGTTGATAAATTGATTCCTCAGGCTATTATTAATTTGAGAGTTCATTGTTTTAAATGTAAATCTTGAAACATTTAGTTCAGTCATTTACTTCCGATATAAGACTACTGTGCGGTTTCGTAGAAATTTCCTTCCACGCGCCACGGAACTGGAATAGCCTACCCGCGGCAGTGTTTCCAGGTCGATATGACATGGGTACCTTCAAAAAGCGCGTCTATCTCCACCTTAAAGGCAGGCAACACACCTGTAGCTCCTCTCGTGTTGCACGGGGTCGTGGGCGGCGGTAATCACTTACCATCAGGTGACCAGAACGCTCGTTTGCCTTGTCCTTTTCCATAAAAAAAAAAAATAGGGATATGATGTGGAGCAAATCCTAACACTGCACTTTCTGTATCTAAACTGTGAGCGGGGATGTAAGTATAATTTTTATAACGACAGTAAAATCTGAAGTCATTTAATTTTTAATTTGAATTTGTCTCGTCATAAACTAATACAATTTTCAGTATTTTATTTTTAAAATTAATCATTTTAAACTATTTTTTAATAAATTTACACAAATAATAATAAAAACATTTTTTTTGACATCTATCGACAGCTACTTCTGTAACATTAGCAAGTTGAGAGAAGGATAAGTTATATGTAACGTACAGATACGTAATAGCGTAGTCGTTTGCGGCTCGCACTATTGACGCACATTATTTACTCTCATAATAATTTATTCTCAAATACTATCAGTGAACTACCCACTAAATCATATGAGAAATGTCGAATCAGTCTATACCAGGGGTTCCCAACCTGTGCGCCGCGGCGCTCTAGTGCGCCATAGAAAGTAAAAAGGGGCGCCGTGAGTTGGTTCCTAAATCTGAAATCTCAAAATATTCGCGGTCGGTGCCTTTCTGAGTGCTTGCAACATAAATAAGGTTTTAAGCGGTACGACGGTAGGTAGATAACTACCTACCGTCGTACCGCTTTTTCTTTTTCTAATAGCGAACGTTTGTTTGTTGTCGACTGTTTCTTTTTCTAATAGCGAACTAACTTGTGTAGGGCGCCGTCAAAAAATACCAAACTTGTAACTGCGCCGCCAGCTGAAAAAGGTTGGGAGCCCCTGGTCTATACAATTAGTTAGAATTAGTCATTATAATTTGTAGAAACGTTACACATCAAATTATTTTTTTAACGATTCTAAAGTGTTATTCCAAATTTAGCAAAAAAAATGCTTTTTAGAAAACGATTATAAGAATTTTAACGTAGAGGTATTTGAACCCGCGCTTTTTGGAACCTGTCCAAGCGCTCTGATAGTTAAGGCATACGTTCTCATCAAGCTACATTGAAATTCTTATACGCTTTTTATAAAGCTTAGCAGTCAGAGCAATTGGACGGTTTCCAAAAGGCGCGGGTTCAAATACCGCTACATGCAAATTTTTATACGTATTCTAAAAAGTTAATAATAAGCCTGTAGTAATCAGCCTGAATGCGAATAAGATAAAGGTTCTGATTTTTTAAATATTTTTGAAGAAGGGACGGAATGCAAGATCAGTGTAAATGGCAAGATATTAGAATAAGGGAATGAAGTTGTTTATTTGGGAAGTATGTTCAGTAGAGTTGGAAGATACGAGATGGATGTGGAAAAGTGTAGCCGGTAACAGGATTAACGGAGCCTTAGCTGCATTGATGAGACGGCGAAACGTCAGCACAACTGCGCGTTTGGCCGTACACAATACAGTTCTGGTTCCGGTTATACGGCAGCGAAACGTGGGTATTACAGAAGAATGAAAGAAAGATGAATGCCGTGGAGATGCGATTTCTCCGTAGGCTATGCGGAGTCAGCTTAGGTGATCGAATCCGAGTACCAGTACACCATTAAGATTAGTGGGAATGTGAATTCCAGTAAAAGTTACTATATTATATAAACTACATATGAAACCATCGTTTTCGTCGTAATGAAGGGTAAGTGATTTTTTAAATAAATAATTACTATGAATAGTTGTTTTATTTTATACCTTATAATTGTCTCCCTCTGCTAAAAACAAAATTTATTTATATTAAGTTTATAATATTATAGTGTATCGATATTTTGTTTATCTTTTCAAACTATGTATGCTTTTTTAATGAAAAGAACATAAATATAATACATAGTTTAATAAATATCGCCTCTGGCAGTGAAACCCAAAATACTTTTTGCTCTCCAAACGTGAAAAATAATTCTTACAATTTAAAGTCATAGTTTAAAAAATAAACGCGATGGTTGACCTCCATTTCGGAGAATGAGTTCATTGCCACAGAGAGAATGCGGCGTTGAGTTTCGCATTAAGTCGCGCCAATATGTACGTCAAATTGTTTTATCGAATTATGGTTAGGATTTCCAGTCACAGCGTTGTAAAGTTTTACTGCTTTTTAAAAAATTTGAAGTTTGTACAAATACCTTCATTCCTTATCTATATTAATATAATAAAGCGGAAGAGTTTGTTTGTTTGCTTAAACCAGTGGTTCCCAACCAGTGGTCCGCAGAAGCCTAAATATGGTCCGCGAACGATTTTAATTTTAAGACTGGTGGTGGTAAACCGAAGTTTCTGTTTAATTATCACAGTAAATTTTTATTATACCTACATCCATAGTGGTCCCTGCTACCAAGAATGATATAAAAGTGGTCCTTGATCAAGAAAAGGTTGGGAACCCCTGGCTTAAACGCTAAGATCTCTGGATCTACTGGTCGGATTTATTTTGTTTTTGTTTTGTATGAAAGCTGGATTCTTTAGAAGCGCTATAGGCTATATAACATTACATTACACATATATTCTTACAATATATTAAAATATTTTCTAATTTGACAGGCAATTTATTCTGCCATGTTAATAACAACCGACCGTTGCTAAGCAATGGTTTGCAAAGTTTGTTGTTTTAAGAAAACGTCACCCAAAATGAACTCGCTTGCTTGATATTCATCCTTATGGAATAATTTATATTAATTATATAATTTATATTGATTATCTTATGGAAAATGCAGGATAATAAAATAATTAGAAGTGGTATGCGAGCAAAGCCGCGAATGGGCCGCTAGTAGCAAATAAAGTTAATGTATTTCGTCTGGGTGGGATGATGAAAAGTATATACAAAGTATTGACCATGTCTTCAACGTAAAGTAATAAAAACATTCGAATTCGCCAGTCGTGGCGCAACGGCACGAGGTGTGACTGTTAAAACTGACTGGTAGTGGGCTCGATCCCCACTCAAGGAGATGAAATATTTACTTAAATTTATATTTCCATTTCTTCGCTCTGGTGTCGAGGTTAAGCGCGGCGTTGAGTTCTGCCCCTCAACTTTTCTCTTGTTTAAGATCTCGAGTTTTCTGATAACAAAATAACGTTAGCGTGTCTCATTGCAATCCTGGTGCTTTATTAATTTACTCTCAATGATATACACATATATACAAATTAGATTGTAATAAGAGAAGAAATAGGAATGTTTGAATAAAATACAAATAATAAATTAAAATATTTATTTGAATACTGAGAAGTGTGAACACTCCGCGTCTAGTAGGAAACTACACTCCAACACTTATCAGATCAATTCTTGGAATGAAATTAAACATTTTGCTAACAGTGCTCGTTACTTTGCTTATATACAAGAATACGGAAGGTCAGAGAGAACAGTGCTGTGACACTCCATTTATTGTTATCCGCTTTTACACAAATGTTCATGACAACTGTTTTTTTTAAATACTAAGTACGTATTTTTACTACTCAACAAGACGCGGCCGACCTAAGCTATGATATTCTAAATTGATGCGCATTGTTCAACACGAGTTGTTGACCTACATATCTGCCTTCCAAGATGCATTGTTATTTCACATATGTATAAAATATATTTTCAGGTACAAATCTGAATAGTATATAAGTTAGCAAGTTTTGATTTTGTGCATAAATGATATACAGAGCGGAAGGTGAAGTTTTAATAGTTCAACTTCCCAAGCACTGATAGCAAAATGATAAATAAATACGAACACCGTCACAATTCAAACCTAATAAAAGCACCAATCTAGTTTCATTAAAAATCAAACAAAAATGAAAATGTCAACTTTACAATTAATATATTTTTGATATACAATTCCTTATCCTACGGTAGAGACACTGTTTATAACACTGCTCCCATCCAAAAGAAAAGTGATCTAACTCGAAAATATTCAATTTATAAGAAATAATACAATAGGCTTTTACTTGATAAACTTCAAAAAAATAAAAAAATTAAATGACAGAATTTCGGGTTAGGTCACTTTCGTTGTAATAGCGCTAAGTGACGTCTGAAAACAGAGTTAATAATTCGCTTGTCCATATCTACACTGTCGGGCGTCTAAAATCTGCAACTTTACACGCGGGACCCGTCAAACTTTAAAATGTTCATATTTTTTACATATGGCCGTAGTCAATGAAAATCTACAGAGCTTTAATATTAAAGTTATAGTGGCCGATTTTCACATCCGACAATGTTAATAGGACGAGCAAGCGAGTTGGTTCTCATTGATTGAGAAGGTTGACTTAATTAATGCCTACCGATAACAAATAATTTCAATTTCTATATAGTAACTAGTAGTTACGTAGTATGTTTACTTGAAGCCAGTCGGGGCGCAGGGACACAAGTGTGCGATAGTAAATACGACGACGATTGTCGGTTCGACTCCCACTCGAAATTAAATATTTTCATTTTCCTCACTGGTAAGGAGGCAAAGCGCGGCGTTGAGTTCCGCTACTCAACAGGCAATGCCTCCAGAATTTGGCGGAAAGTGGGGAGTCTCAATTACTAGGTTCCCACGACGGCTCTGCCTCACCCTGCGATGTGCTGGATACAGGTGAAGGTAAAAAAATAAACAAGCGTTATTCCACGTTACACCAGTCTTTAGACGTCACTCGTAAAATTCAATTGATTTGAAACACGCAAACATTTTTAAATACAACTATACCACTAAATACGTAAATTCACCAACTTTATTAAACTCTATCTATTGGAAAAATCTATTTAAAAAAGTTATTTACAAAACCACGCACAGGTGTTATTGATTGATCTTTAACTATATTTTTTCAATATTCCGCATATAACCTATAGCAGATGGATCTTCTTACTAATTATTTTACTTTAAATAGTTCTTAATAAATATTCATTTTAAAACTACCTGTGCGTTTTTTATTTCTCACTAAATTTCTTTATTTTTATACTTTACATATAATTAAATGGACACGACATTATATATTATAAGAAATATTAAATCATATAAAAAAAGATGGCCATCACAAGGTGTTACAAAATATATATATATATATATATAATTATGTTAGAACCATTAGTAAAAATATACGTTTTTATATATATAGTAAATCCTTATTTTCGATAAATATTTTTTCAACAGACATGTTTATAAATTTAAAATTATTTATCAAATAAAGTAAGATAATTTGTGAAAATAGTAATTACACTTACATTTAAATTTGAAACTACTGGCTATTTTATATTAAACTATCGGACACTATCATCAAAACGGATATCTATTTTATGTGAAAATTACTTAAAATATATAAAAAAGCTGAAATTTAATGAATTATTTTAATTCTTTATACATATATATATTAAAATGTCATTTTGCAAAATTTTTAGTTCTATACAATTATTAAAAATGATTTTATTTAATGATTAATGTAAAGATTGTTTCCATTTTTGACGTGACGTTTTTTGAATAAAATCCTGCAAAAAAAATTAAAATAGGAATGCCTGTATAACTATAATAAATAATAGTGTTACAAAAATTGAATACTTATTTATATTTTATATACACATTGTATATAAAAGGTGCGATAAACTGTGACGCGATTATTGAAAGAGAAAATTGCCGAGGATTTAAACAACTTCCAGCATATAGCAGGTCCGCAGATGGGAACTATGTAGTGTGAAAAAACTCAGTTCCCAACTTCGAGAACGAACAAATAGAATTTTTAATTATTAGTTACATATTTTGACGCCTCTATCGCATCATCATGATTCATCACATTTTATTTAGTATTTATGTATAAATATAAATACTCCCCTCCGTTATATTTAAACTTACACCTAATTTGCCACAAACACATCGTCAAGTAAAAGAAATTCCTCATAATAATTATTCTTGTACTTTTCTTTTTAAATCTACTAAACACTAAGAAAAATGCCGATGTTTTGTATTTCAATATTCGATTTAAGTTAAGTTAAACGCCGTGGTCATTACTTATTAAATAAAAAGAAAAAAATATTGGCAAAAGAATAGAAATATTTAACTACTTTTTTTAATTCATTGTTTTTTTTTAAATTCTGATATAATGCATCTTTATCTTTTTAGAAAGGATAAAGAAAAACAGTATCATGGAATTTACCATAAATTCTGTTAAGTAATTTACCACGAGCTTATTAGATAATTATGAAAAAAATAGTTTTACTTATATTGTTTAATAAAAACATTATTAATGATTTACTGTAAATAATATGATTGACTAAAAAACCATTAAATTCATTTTGGAATATGCAAATGCAATAATAATTTAAAAAAACAGCATAAATCCCTATGTCAAGAAGAAAATATGATAAAATATATCTTAGATTTATTAATTTATATAAAAACATTGATTTCGTCCATCTTCTGTCCGTCTGTCTATGAATAATATCACAAAACAGTACTTAAATTTGGCATTTAAAAAATACAATATTATATTACGTTATATGTATACATTTAGTATTTTTTTTAATTGTTAGCAAATATGATGACCATCGGTGGAAAAGTGACCTAACTCATAAAAATATTCTTAAAAAAAAAATTAAGTATCATATGTTGTTTTTACAAGTAGTTTATTAAACTAATACAAAGTAAAAAAAGCAATAAAAATTCTCAGTTTTTTTAAATACTGTTTTTAAAAAAAATCTTTTTTGAATAAAAAAAAAAAGAATTTATTGTATAATATACTATTATATATTTATTGTGTAATATACTCCTTTTCTCACTTTTTGTCCAATTTCGAGACGTTGCGTGTTGAACTCAACGCCGAGGGGAGATTTTGTTGTATAATTACCACAAATAGCAATTGTTGATATTTCTTATATCATATGCTTTCGTACTTTAAATAATATTTTAATAAAATATATATGAGTTAAATCACTTTCATGTTATATAATTTTCTGTATAAATGAAAGTTAAATACATATATTTATTGATTTCTTTACATTTATAATTTTTTTCAATTATTATATACAAACATTTAAACTAAAAAAAAATATGGGGCCAGAAAAAGATAGACCTTACCTCGAAAACCCTTCTAAACAAAAGTAATATTGAATATTTAACCAATATGCAATAGACTCTTTATTTTATAACACTAGTAACAGATTTGATGGTCGCGTCACACAATTTACATTTTGTACTGTCGAGAACAGATTAAAAATATAAAGCAATTACTATTTTTACTTACAATTAAACCTAACGTATACGAAACTACAGACATAACAATTTATTTAAATATAATCTTTAAATATCTAAAGACACTCGAGCTTAACGCCGCATATTGCTTAACTTGATCGACCTAGGAAACGAACGAGAATATTTTTAATATAGACATTCCCTCAAATGGGATCGAACCCATAACCATCACATATGTAATATAAATGGAATCCATATTTCTTTTTAAATTAATAAGAAAAAAATCTATATTAAGTTATAATCTATCAAAAAAGATAGTATTCACTAAGACATTTAACATATAAAGTGTCTTGAGATCAGGGGTCACTGAGGTCACTTGGGTCACTGAGAAGTGACTAGGGGTCACTAAGAAGTCTATAGTTCCTCGTGTTCAGTGTCATCTGGTTTTTCAAGTGCAGGTTTGATTGTTTCTAATAATTTTGCTAAAGCTTGTTCTGTCTGAAAGAAAGCGTAGAAAAAATATAAGATCGTATGTAAAACTATGAGATCAGCTTCACACTGTATTCCGCACACCGGAGGGTAGGCAGAAGGAGCTTAGATTTAAGCACTTAATTCCCTAATTTCCGCCGAATTTTGGAGGCATTGTGTGTTAAGTGGCGGTACTCAACGCCGCACTTTGCCTCGACACCAGAGCGAAGAATGGAAATATACATTTAAATAAATATTTCATTTCCTCCAGTGAGAATCGAATCCACGACCAATCGCGTTACAGTTCCACTTTGTGCCATTGCGCCACTTCTGGCCATAGAAAATTGTATGGTCAATAATAATATGTGGTAAAAAAGAATATATTTGCAATTTTGTGTTATTTTTTTCCAACTTATTAGCTATATTTGTCAATGGTTTTTTTGCTACTTAAAGTATGTTTAGAACTGAGACATTGTTATCTCTCAAGTTCGTAATTCCTAAGAGAGTATATTATCGTCTTTAACTTATCATTAAATACGGAACAAATAGAATCATTACATATGCAAACAAGGTTACATATGAGGCAAAGGCAGTCCGCCGTACCTGCGCGAGGTGCGCGACGGTGCGGTCGAGCGCGGCGCGCCACGCCAGCAGCTCGCCGCGCTGGCGCCGCGCGTGGCGCTCCAGCGCGCGCGCCCACTGCGCCGCCTGCTCCTCGCTCAGGGCGCTCGTTCTGAACACACGGAATGAAAACAAATCAGCGTCACGCTGTATCCCGCACACAGCAGGGTAGGCAGAGGGAACTTAGTATTAAGACACTCCGTTCCCCACTTTCTGCCGAATTCTGGAGGCATTGCGTGTTGAATGGCAAAACTCAACGCTGTGCTTAGCCTCGACACCAGAACGAAGAAATGGAAATATAAATTTAGTTAATATTATGTTACTTCGAAACACACAGCGTTGATTGAAGAAGCAGTCTCCTAATTTCGCCTATTTGCATATATAAATGGTTGACTTACCAAATAATCTTCGAAATACTTTCCTCTTTCACTCCTGCAGT
>DWMY01000241.1:0-33642 GCA_018249775.1 Heliconius hecalesia formosus
AGGAGAAAAATCACGTAAAAAGGATGAGGACGCCCCAGATGGCATGTATGAAAAGTTGATGATAGTGGACGAGGTAAAAGAGGTATATAGAGACCGTAGCGTTTGGGGTTCCGTTCTCTCTGATTTTGCCACTAGTACTACAGCGTGAAGCTAAATAAGTAAGTATTTAATTTCAATTTTGTTGTAAAGAATCATTATTGGTACCACAGCATCATTTTTCTCCAGTTGCTTATCATTATTCTACACTAATCGTCATTGTCCAATTTAACACATTTTTTAAAAAATCCATTTATAAAATAAATAGGGGTTGTTCATAGATGTCACTTCAATAAACGTGCATTATAATGTCCAAGCTTACATCTCACAGCAAAATTACGGCTTTACACTCTGGTTTTAAAAAAGACATAATTTTTGGTTAAAAATAACAATTTTAGGAGAACTGCCATAGAGCGCATTCGCGAAAAGTGCACGGACAAGGGGAACCTCACTCCTAGGGGGTAGGGATGCCTCCCAATATCGGTGCATAAGGTGATACAAAACGTATATTCTGCGCAGCAGGTGTGGCTCTTTTCTTGAGTGGGGGTGAAAATTATAGATATTTACATGCGGTCCACGGTAATAATAAATAATTTATTTATTTATTGCATTTTACTGTAATTATATGCAAGATAATTTAAAATTTGCAAAAGAGACATTTTATTTAATTAATAATATGTTATACTCCGTTTCGGATACAATGATTGTTCTACAAAGGTCAATAAAAAATAACTTAATTATTTAAACACTTTTTATATGATTTCCTAGAAAATGATATCTTTCGTCATAAATAAAAAAAAATACTCTTAATTATCATTTACATATTTTTTTTGCTATTACTACTCCATCAGAGTAGAGTACAAGTTTCGTTGTTTTTTAAATATATGTTTATATACATTTAAAACACTAATAATCATTTTGAGAAATATATAATAAGCTATTTATTTATTTTTAATAATTTGTACTTCATTATTAATTTATTTTTAAATGATTGCTCTATTTAAAAAATATTTACTTTTCTCAAATGACGATATTCTTATTCTGGAAAATACTGATATTTCTGAAAAAAAATCTGATGATATTTCTGATATTCTGGAAAATACTGATATTTCTGAAAAAAATCTGACGATATTTCTGATATTCTGGAAAATACTGATATTTCTCTGATTATAGCTTTTAAAATGGTCCTCTATTTACAAATGACTCCAAGCGTTTACTACGGTAATCCATAAATAATAACGTACAGGACTGTTAGCTTACGCTTTCACCCTTTGGTTGCATACATGAAAAGGAGAAATGTGTTGCCAGTATCATGACGATAATTGAAGTTAGAGTTAGAGGACCACAGAGTACATTGAATGTTGAAGACTGCGAAGTGCTCTTGATTAATCGTTATTGACTATTGAACGTTTTTGCATTGGAGTGCTAATTGCTTATTTATAATATTTTTTTTTACAATTTATCAAGTAATCGTCTGTTATATTGATATTCACAGTTGTGTATAATGACATAATTGACAGAGTTTGTTATTGTATCCGTAAATACACTATATGATGTGTCTCATTTAATTGATTGCTGAGTTCCTTGGTGTAAAGTCGAAGGCACCATGGACGAAGACGGGGATGATAAAGACGACTCTAAGAGGTATTCATTCCAGTATATTCATTTTCTTATAAAATTAAACATATATTTCATGTATAACGATGTTTATTTAATGCATTTAGAATTATTCCTTTTACTTCAGAAAACAATTGTTTACCCTCCATAAAATCTTTTTTATGTACATATAATGTATTCTATTAAAGAACGTGACTATTTGTTACATATTTTTTTGTTTTTTTTGATTCTAAGACTTTATTTCCAACAGCATTTGTGTAATGTTTTTTGAGAAATATTATACTAATCTATCTATCTTGCACAAAATGTTTGTCATGTCAAAATAGTATACTGTGAAGTATAAAAATGTACAGTATTTTTTCGTTAACATATGCATTGGTGGACATATGAGGAGTGAGATTTGATCATAATTTTATTGCAAAATTGTTGTATATTTGTGTTTAAATAGTTGGTTAAATTTGTTTTTCTAATTTTGGCTATGGGGAAGAACTATATATAACCAGGAGAAAACCATAAATATAATATGAACGGGAAGGGGAATGCTTTAAGGGCTTTTGATATGTTTTGTTTCCTACATAGTATTATAGTATTATATCCTTTATCCCTGGTCCATTACTGGTTACTGGTTTTTAATTCTCTCCTTTGTTGATGATATCAATTGCGTTGTCAATGATGTATTTTTGACTCAAAGGGCTAAACCAAATCAGAATCTCAAAACTGAGAAAAAATGCAATTTGCTTGTATGCTAACATTTTAGCACTCTCTCAAATTTTCTTTCGAAAGTGTCTGTGTATAATAGCATTCTCACAACATACATTTGACTATCCTTTTCGAAGAATGAGTATTTCATTGCTGTATTTTTAGATATTGCTTCTAAGTATGATAATGTCGTCTTTCTGTTACTCAATTAAAAGATGCAACACCAATTGCATGCAGAGTAGACTAAACTAACACTTCATATTTATGTCATTTTAGTAGTTATATTTTGTCTTGTCAATTTTTTTTCAGGAGGTGGTTTATCTAATTAAACCTTCTATTTTTATTTGGTTGATTCAATCTTTATAAATGATACTTCCTTTATATTTAATTGATCAATTTTCATTCTGTCTTCTCCATTCAATATGATATTGGCAAAATAAACTGTGTCCCACTGGCATAAAATAAGAAATGGAAACATAAAATGTATGCTACACCAAACTGTTAACAAGCTACAACAAATTAGAATCTAATATGAAATTCTTATGCATATATGTATAATGTATAATAATATATTTAGATATAAGTATTAGTTATATACTTAAGAGATTTTCTTTACATATAATATAAATATAACAGTTAGTATATTTTTCAATTTATGACAAAACTAAAAAGAAACTAGAAATAAACAAATCAAAAATGATTTTTATGTATTTATAATTCTATTGTTATAGTAAGTTTTTTTACATGCAACAGAAAAGAGATATTGCTTATTTTA
This sequence comes from Heliconius hecalesia formosus, assembly GCA_018249775.1. Taxonomy (NCBI): domain Eukaryota; kingdom Metazoa; phylum Arthropoda; class Insecta; order Lepidoptera; family Nymphalidae; genus Heliconius; species Heliconius hecalesia. Next base: position 3,128 of record DWMY01000241.1, read on the forward strand.
CATTAAATTAAATAGATTAAGATTTGGATTTTGACAATAATAACACTACATTCAACAAAACAGTTAATTTTATGGCAACTTTGTCAAACTAAATAATTTATAAAGATTAAGCTGTTTCTCATATTAGCGTGCATTAACACACACACACAAATTTTAAAAATCTTTACTTTGGGCTCTATTACATTGACAGATGTCCAATTATAATAGATTGTCTCATATATTTTCCATGTACCACAGCATTTAGTAAAAAAAATATTATAATTATGGATATGCATAGGGTATAAGTAATGCACCACAAAAACTTACTATGTGTCTCAGGAAAGTACTATTACAATTATACCTAAAAAATATTGATTAAATTTAAGTAAATCACCATAAAAAAGTAAATTGGTAAAATAATAAATATGTTGTATAAAAACTATTTTTCAATATGTTTTTTTAGGAGGACACGTAACCTAAGTGAAAAAAAAAGAAGAGACCAGTTCAATATGCTGCTCAATGAGCTTGGGTCTATGGTTTCTACAAACAATAGGAAAATGGACAAATCAACTGTTCTGAAATCAACAATATCATTTTTGAAAAATCACAACGGTAACTAATTTACTTTTCTTTTGATTTTGCTCTAGAAGCATTACACATCTAGAGATTTAATATTTTTTTACAATACTTATAGAAATAACTGTGCGATCAAGAGCTCATGATGTCCAGGAAGATTGGAAACCAACTTTTTTGTCAAATGAAGAATTTACATACTTAGTGTTGGAGGCCCTTGAAGGATTTGTGATGGTGTTTTCTGCCACTGGTCGCATTTACTATGTTTCTGAAAGCGTCACATCACTATTGGGACACAACCCGGTAAAGATTATTTGTAAAACTATAACACTTGTCAATTAACTTATATTTTCGGAATGATTTTGCTTTAATATAATGAGGCCAGTCGTAGTGCAGGGGCACAAGCGTGTGACTGTAAACGCGATAGGTTGTGGGTTCGATTCCCAAACGAAGAAATAAAATATTTATTTTTTTCATATTTTCATTAAAGTTCCGCCGCTCATTACGCTGTGCCTCCAGAACTCGGCTACAGCGTGAAACTGAAAAAAAAAATGTTGTAATCTATTTTATATGATAATCAACACAAACTTTCAGAACGAAATATTAAATAAGAGTATATTCGACTTGACATTTGAAGATGACCGTCCCAATTTGTATGGGTTGCTGCAAAATCCGACAGCCGTGATTCACCCAACGCAGGGTATTAATATAGGTTTGTGAACGACCCCTTTTTTTATTGTTTTGTTATGTGACGTCATGCATAAGTAATTTAATAATGTTATTTTGAATTAATTTCAATGTTTTTTGAGTTTGTTTTTAAGTAGCACATGATATATAAAGTATTTACTATATGCGCCTTTAAATTTGTCTCTGTAATCATCTGTGTGACGAGTGCGTTAAGTTACGAAGACAGATAAAGATTAGAAAATTAACTATAAACTAACATATATTTTATGAACGTAAGCAATCTTTGATTAAATAATTGCCAAAGCGAATTTATCAAGAGCAATAAGTTACAGAAAGCGAACTTAAGTATAATATTTTTTTTACTATTACACTATAGTAAGTGGGTGTTACTTGCGCTAGGTTTTATTTTTGGTTGCTAGAATTATCTTTTGTTTTTTTTTAGCTATTGCTTGTTTTATTTTCAATATGCTTATGCTATTAAAATACATTTATTTTAATTCTTGCAAATTATAAATACTGCATTGCTATATATATTTTTAAAGTTTAAAATATAACTCTTGATGCTGTCGTCGCCTAGGGGCAGAAGTGTGCGAATGTAAACGCAATGGTTGTAGGTTCCTTTACCACTCGGGGGAATGAAAGATTTTTTATTTTTTATTTCCTCGCTCTGGTAACAAGGCAAAAAGTACGGCAATCCGCTACTCAACACGCGACGCCTAAAAAATTCGGCAGAAAGTGTGTGTGTGTGTGTGTGGAGAACGGTGTCTTTATACTTAGTTCCGGGGTTCTCTCTGCCCCTACCCTGCTATATGCAGGATACAGCGTAAATCTAAAAAAAATAATTGTTCATGCAAATGATAAGCGAATTGCTTGTTTGACGCTTTTTGAATTGTGTTTTTTTTTCAAAAAGCACATCTTACAGTTGAAAAAATATTGCGATTATTTAGAAACGTTGCGCATTTATACAGTCTCTGATTATATATAAAATGGTTGTAGGTTCGATTCCTACAGGCTTAAACGTTTACATTTAAGGGATTTTGTATTTCCTACTTTGTAAGATAATATGCAGCGTTGGATTCTGATACTAATTACAATATCTCTAAAATATGCGGCATGTCGAGAACTGAACCGTTTCGTTAACATTAGGTTCCCTCCATCTTGCTTGCTTAACGTGAAAGACGAAGATAAAATGTCGAATATAAAATGGTAAAGGGAAGAGCAAAGCATATAAAATAAATAATAAAAATAAATAGATAAAGTCATCGTAGTGAAAACATGAATTGTATACGCGATGGTTGTTGGTTCGATTCCCATTCCGGAGAATGAGTCTGGCGGAAGGTGGAGAATGGTGTGTCTTGACACAAATTTTTCTCCGCCTACGCAGCTAAGTGGAATAAAGCGTGAATCTAATAAAAATAATAATAAAAAAAAACAGAAAGTAATTTTAGCGTTGTACGAGTGCACTTGTTTTCTTGATGATTATTCTATATTTTAAAGTCATCTTTCCTGCTTGCTATGTATGTAAATGTATAAATGTTTTTATACTTAACTACTTGCGATATATTGTATACTTTTTTGCTATGCGTATTTTAAACAACATTATATTCAAAATAGTTAGTTGAATGTTTTGATATCGTCTTAGAGATTGGTCTTATTGTATACCTTGGGGTATGGCTTCAAATCTCAATGTCGAAATATTTATTGTTATTGTGTGACAGTAAACGGGTTGTGGGTTCAATTCCCACTCGGGAGAATCAAATATTTAATATTTTCATTTCCTCGCTCTGGTAACGAGACAAAGTGCGGCGTTGAGATCCGCCGCGCATAATGCAATGCCTCAAGAATTTGGCGTAAAGTGGGGAACGGAAGTCTTGATGGGGACGAAGTGTCTTGACACTAGGTTCCTAGGTCCCCTCTGCCTACGTTGCTATGTGCGGGATACAGCGTGAAGCTAGAATAAATATTCACATAATAGTCCTTAGGTCCTTGCTTCACGCGTGATTCTATGTAGGTGGAAAGTTAACTATGGAATCATAAAATTATAAATGAAATAAAAGCTATTTTTACCCATACCTTAAAACTGATTTGGTAAATGACTACTAATTATTGGTTTTTTTTTAATTCTGCGCTCATCCATAATGTTTTTTATATTGACATAATTACTTTTTATACTATAAATAAATAAAAGGTTTCATTACTCATTTGATACTCCTTGCTTGCGAAATATTTTTTATATTTCTGCGATTTTTGATTCTGTGATTACTTAGGTATAGACTTGCTGGCATATGCGCTTAATAATATATGTAATACATGGTAAAAAAAAAGAAAAAGATTTTTGTGATCAAATTTAAAACGTTTGTTTTTTTGCTTTGTTTGTGTAGTTTATTTTTTTAAATACAAACTACATATTATAACTAAAAACAACAAAGTAGCGAATACAGATATGAATTCATTTATTATTTTCATGTGTTCTTCATTATTAGAAACATATACTTACTATAATAACTAAATAAAAAACTATGAAAAACTTAATAAAAAAACTATGAATATTTACAATTATTTACATTTAAATTTCAGAAAATGAAGTACAGTTCCAATGTCATCTTCAAAGAGGCACATTGGATTTCCGAGATGACATTACATATGAATTGGTTCAGTTTAACGGTCATTTTCGTAAGTATCACCGTATATGTGACAGATGTTTAAGTTTGAAAAACAAAATATAAATAAATAAATCAGCTTCACGCTGTATCCCACACACACTCACTCGTGTTAAAACACTCCGTTCCCCACTTTCTGCCGAATTCTGGAGGCATTGCGTGTTGAGTGGCAGAACTCAACGCCGCCCTTAGCCTCGACACCAGAGCGAAGAAATCGAAATATAAATTTAAGTAAATATTTCATCTCCTCGAGTGGAGATCGAACCCACAACCAGTCGGTTTTACAGTCACACTTCGTGCCGCTGCGCCACGTATGGCCAACAAAAACAAAATATAATTATTGCAAAGTAAATAATAAATTATTTGCTTACATTTAGAAAAGTATAGCGTTGCTTTATTTTCATTACATGATTGAATAATGTACATTTACAACAATTGCTGAATAATATAGCGCGAATACATTCATCACAAACTATTTGCATTAAACATTTTTTTCAGATTCACATTGTATCCCGTGTATGGTAGACAGAGGGGGCCTAGTGTTAACATACTCCGCTTCCCACTTTCTGCCGTATTCTCAAGGCATTGTGTGTTGAGAGGTGGAACTCAACTCCGCGTTTGGCCTCTGCCGCTGATGTCGAGGCAGATAGCGACGTTGTCCGGCATTGTCTTCAAAATTCGGCAGAAAGTGGGGAACGGCAGTATCTTAATGGTAACGGAATGTCTTTACACTAGATTCCTAAGTACTTTCTGCTATATCCCACTATGTGCGGGATACGACATGGAGTTATAAAAAAATAGATTAGAACGATTTAATCTAAAAAGTCATACATACCACGTGTACTTCCTTTACAATCTTATCTTGACATGCATTTCTGTATAGTGAAACTTTGAAAGTGAATATTTTCTTATATTGTAGGTACGAACATGGAACAAAATGAAAATAATGACCTATCGTATCAGTCAGATCAAGATTCAAGGTAAGTCAGCTTTACCTACAAATGTATGTAAAGTAATACATTACTAAGTATTTTACATACAAATTTTACAAGTACTATCCACGAACTGTTTATTCTTTTTAGAATTATTTGTTTTATTATTACATGACATTTTTAAATTGTAATTTCTTAAATTTCTAAAATATATTTTTAGGGTTCCGTACCATAAGAAAAAATCGGAACCCTTATAAGATCTACTTTGTAGACCATTTATCTTATCATCGCAGGGAGGTCAAGCTGAAATTCAAATATCTAGGTTGTCGGTCGGCACATAAATTTAAGCTTCTAAGTCAACTTAATCAAAAGAACTGGGGCCCTACTCTTGAAACCAACCCTTTTTGGTTGCCTTAACTAATTTTTTTGTAGGCATCCTTAGTCCATTGTGATATTTGATTTGACGCGTTTTGGACTGGCCTTCACAATACAATACAAATTTATTTTATAAATCTTTTTATAAAAAAAAATATGTAATTATTTATTTTAATTTTAAATTTTTGTCTAACAATGCCAGTTGTAAAATGAACACTATTTTTAAAGATTAATATAGCTGAACAATATTGTAAGTCAGATTGATTGATAGAATTACTGAGTAAAAATGTACTTATATATTACAAAATTGTACACTACTGTACTATATTGTTTAATTTAATGAAACAAATTAAATAATAAATAAATAAATTATATTAGTTTTTCAAATGAATCATTTTCAACTTATCAAAAATTTATAAAAATGGTCAAAAGTATGAATGATTGGTCAGTGTTTAATAGATTTCCTAGATATTTATTAAGTATTTGTAATTAGAGATGTGAATCTCATGCTAAAGAAAAATGTTTCAGATGTAACAATGTATAATGATTAAACTTAAATTTAAAAATAATGATTTAACTACTTAAAAGTAGTTTTGTTTTGAACTTGTATTTTTAATTTACCAATAAAATGTATGTGTTTTAATTATTATGGCTTAATTACATGATTGGCATTTCAAACAAAATATTATATATGTAAATAATATAATAGCAAGCGAACTAACTATAAGATTATAAAATGTTATTATAGTTTTCCTTCATAGTTAGAGGACAAAAAGTTAGTCTTTTGGTCCTTATAGAATGAAGTATAATCAAATTTTATGTACTTTTTTATTGCACTAATGTATGGCTTTAAGCTTTAGGCTTAGGATATTATACATAATATGATGGTAGTATAAATATTCTTATTATAGTAAAAATACATTTGTTGTAAAGCATTTTTTATTAACACTTATTTCAATAACTTTTACAACACTAAATGTTAGTTAGTAAAATAGTACCAATAAGAGTTGTCGAAATAGAATTGAAATTTGTTTCAAAAGTAGGGCTCTTGAATACTTACAATACATATAAAAAAAACCAGCCCAAGAAATGGAAATATATAAATGTATCATGTAATAAAATAATTACAAACTTATATTCGTAAATAATTTCATACAAAATGAGTACATAGACTCACAAACTTAAGTTTGTCGAGTATCATGAAATTGATACGGAACCCTTGGTGTCGTAGATTTCATCGAGACCGACTCGCACTTGAACGGTTTTTTTAAATAACACAACTAGTGCTAGTTTTTTTAGAAACTTAAATAGTAAAATTTTAAACGTAATATATTAAAATTGCTTAGGTGTTTATATTTTAACATGCCTAATGTACTACAGCCCCTCCTATAAAGTAAAATATTTATTCAATTGTTTATTTACTGTTATATTATTTATTTAAATTAAAATTTAAATTTTTATGTTTCAGATTATTATTTGTGTGCACGGGCCGGCTCTGTACACCTCAACTTATTCGTGACGTATCCCTGGTTGACTCAAATAGAAATGAATTCACATCGCGACATAGTTTAGAGTGGAAGTTTTTGTTTCTGGATCATCGCGCTCCGCCTATAATAGGATATTTGCCGTTCGAAGTGCTGGGCACTTCTGGATACGATTATTATCATTTTGATGATCTAGAGAAAGTCGTTACATGTCATGAAGCATGTAAGTGTTTTACTTTATTTATACTCTTTACTAGTGTTCTTTATTTAGGGATATTTATGATGTTATACACTAAATAAATTATAATAATTTATCGCCTACCGTGTCAAGTATAAGCATGGCTATAGACGTTAGTACTTAAATGGAAAATTCGCTTTGCAACGTGGAATATTGACTTTAAAACCGGTACGATGCCGAGAATTCCCAAATGTACTCATGAGACGTTGGATCTAGTATGTTTTCTTCCAGACACTCGCTGGAAGGGCAATAAGTCCCGTAACATTGGACAGGGTTATCGGCAGTACTCTCTGGGGAGCTTCAGAATGGTCTCCTTGAGGTTGATCTTGCGATCGCTTGCGGGTAAGGGTACTAATTGAGGGCGTTACCACAAACTTAATTAGTGCCTATGTTCCCCAGACAGGCTGTAGCGCGGCCAAAAAGAAGTGATTCTGGGAGCAATATGAAGAGGTCTTACTGGCTGTACCGTCTATGAAAGTAGTTTTAGTCCGGGAGTCCTCCTTAAACGGCCAAGTGGGTAAGGCTGCGTAGACGTACGAACGTGTTCACGGCGGTTTTGGACATGTATTTGCAATATAGAGGGAGAAAATATTCTAAGAACCTGTACTCCGTCTGACGTTCTCCTTGGCCATCGTGCACACGTTCTTCTAAAAGAATCCTCAGCACCTTATCGTGAATGGATCCCACCCAACTTAAATTGATATTTGTTGCCCTGTCTTCCTGACTGTGTCATATGGGCAAGGTAACTAATTATAAGTTCATTGCTAATGAAAGTGGACCGATGCAGACTGACTTCCTGACAGAGGCGAAGAATGAAAATCTGTCGACCTACACCGAGACTGCTCAGGTTGCTTGGGATCAAACTCAATCAGCTTAACGTTTAGCCCACAGTGTAAATTTTATCATCATTATATGATAAATTTGAAATGTGGAGAAGCCCGTATACAAACTGGCACGTGCGCTGGTAAAAGTGACGCAAGATATCGCAAAGTAGTTTTGCGTCAGAGATTCCCAGGGCACGCTGCTTTATTGTCATGCCTTTGCGAAGGACAAATGGAGATGCTACTTATTTGTTGAATGCTGAACACCGGTACAGTCTTCCTCATGAACGATGACATAACCTCTTGATTTATTGCTTAATTAATTGCTTTCTAAAAAAATTTAATTCTCGCGTAAATACCGGGAATTCAGGACTAAAAAGCCTATATGTTGTTCCATAATCTTTTCTATCTTCCAGTGAAACTCCATAAAATCAATTGAGTCGCTTAGATTAGGTCGGGCAAATAGAAAGACCGACAGACACCATTTTTTAAATAATTTGTTAAAAGGAGTATACGTAACCTGGCCATAATACTTTTACTACTAAAAATAAACAAAATATTACTTCTGAATTTGGAATTCGTCATTTTTGTTTTTCATTGATTTCTTATTTTCGCGTCAATATATTGTAAAGTATTTTGTGATGTTAAAATGGAGTGGAGTAATAACGAGAACCGCTGCGAAATCGCTATGAATTTTCAAAATCGTCCATACATTTGGTATTAGTAGTCAAATGTTTGTGTTGGTTGGTTGGTTGGAGGATCACTGAAACCTCCTGTTTGCAAGAGAATATGGTCTGGCCGTCCACATAGTGGTGATCAACAGTAAGGGAGAGTAAGGGGGGTCAGGGAGAGAGAGACAGGGAAAGAAATAAAGGAGAGGATTCGAAGAAATTATGACCAAAAGTAAAAGACTTTATATCTCAGGAGATGAATATAGCACATAGAACCATGTCGTGAATTTTAAAAGATCACTTAGGACTAGCAGCCTATTTCACATTTCTTAACTAATAATTTAAAAAAGAATGGAGTGGGAACAAACAAAAAACAACTACTTAATCGGTACGCAAAGGGAGGTCACAAAATTTTTTTTTTTAGGAATAAGAAAATTTATATAAGTGAGCAATAAATTTTACAAATAAAATTATTGTATTAATGCTGAAAGCTCTAAAGAAACTTCCCATTTAGTCAAAAGAGTAGATCGTGGCCATTACCCAACTTCAGCGATGGTTTGGTGGTGTTCTAGCTATGAAAGAGTGACTAAGTCATATTTTCGTAAAAAAGGTGTTTCAAAACATCGGCACAAATCTATCAAGATACCATTCTTGAGAAGGTAGTAAAGCCCCTTGACAGCACCATGTTCAATAACCAAGCATAGTCATAGCATGGGTCATAAAACTCGATCCACCCAATTTTGTTTAGAAACGAACGTTTTCAACTTCGTCAGAGCTCTTCAGCTCTGGCTAGCCGTCCTCTAGTCCTGATTTTAATCCACTGGATTATGATTTACGGTCAGTTTTAAGACTCAATACCTCTAGAATTCGGCGGAACGGAGGGGAACAGAGTGTCTTAACACTAGGTTTCCTCTGCCTACCCTGCTGTGTGCGGGATACAGCATGAAGTTGATAAAAAATATATAAACTATTAATCTAAATAATCGTTTTTTTCAGTGATGCAAAAAGGCGAGCTCACGTCGTGCTACTATAGGTTTCTTACGAAAGGCCAGCAGTGGATTTGGCTTCAAACTCGATTCTACATAACATATCATCAATGGAATTCCAAGCCAGAATTTGTAGTGTGCACACATCGAGTTGTTAGGTAATTATAAACTTATATTATTACTATATATAAGTATTATCTCTATATAGTGTTTTGATCATCATTTTAAATGAAACTACTCTATAAAGGCCTTTTAGAATTAAAACGAAAGCGATGTTACCAATATTATCAAACAGACACTAACCTATCAAACGGCAACATCACACACGCCTCATTCACGAAAAAGTTGAACGTTGTTTATGAAGATAATTGTGTAAAATAGAACGAGAGATTTTTAACATTTTTTTTAAGTGTTATTCCACACTTAGGAAATAAGTTTCTGCACTCCAAAATCTCGCCATATACTTTGTTTACGGTTTGCGTAAATATGAACAAGGTCCCCAATTTCGTGCTCAGCTTAATTGGCTCGCAATCCGACTTCGCCGAGATATGCACATCCTTTCACTCCTTTTTAAGATCCTTAACTATCAGAATTTTCCTTGTTATCTTCGTTCCCGCTTTAACTTTCTACCTATCCCTACACGCTCAAAGAGGTCTGGTGTGATACCGACACTTAACGTACCGAAGAGTAACACCAAATTCCTTCAAAAATCCTTCTCTGTATACGCTGCATCCCTCTGGAATCAACTCCCTAAAACTATCCAGAAAAGCCCTTCCATAAATTCCTTCAAATCCCATTTAAAACAACATCTTGCAACGTTAGACACTTAATCTTTATCAATATAGTGGTTTATTTTTATAACTTTACTTCATCTTATAGTAAAGCCTTATTTTCTTTTTGTTTCTCTTATCGTATAAGTATTTATTATACATATATATTTGTATTATATAGTATATGTGTATTTATATTTAATTGTTATACATTTATATTTATATATATGTCATGTATACCTTTTCTATTATTATTATTTTTCTTATTTTATTTATTATGCTTATTATTGATATTTTTGTTTTTTTTTTCTCAATTTCACTGCACTGTCTTCTTGTCTTTCCCGCTACTTTGCACTTATCCATTTCCACAGCTTGGCTGGAAGAGATCTCTTCTAGGGATAAGTCCACCGTTGTGAATGAAATTTCTAAATGTATGTTTTATTATGTATGAATTTGGTGCAATAAAGAATATAAGTTTGTCTTTTTCTAAATAAGTATAGAACGAAAGATATCCCTTTCTCGTTTGAGTATGTTTCTTGAGAAAGAAAAGTGGCAGATTGGCAACGTTTCGTAGTATTTTTGTAGTAATAGATGTTTATTGGTATCTATTCATAAATAACTCACACGTAATACAATATGGATAAAAATCATGAAGTGAAAATAATAACCCTACGCGTTTTAAGTATGAGTTTGAAATCTTACCCTATATGCTGCTCCCGTTAAAAGAGAGTAGTCGCTTCCATCTTATATAATAACTTTTTCAGCTTCACTCCGTATCCCGTATATAGCAGGGTAGGCAGAGGGAACCTTGGAGGCTAGTCCCATTCTTCACTTTCCGCAGAATTCTCGAGGCATTGAGTGTTGAGTGGCGGAATACAATGCCGTACATTGCCACGTTACCAAAGCAAGGAAATGAAAATATTAAATATTTTATTCCTACGAGTGGAAATCGAACACACAAACGTCGCGTTTACAATAGCAAGCTTGTACTCTTGCTCCACGATGACCTTATAAATGATGAATGCTGTGGAGATGCGATTTCTTCGTAGGATATGCGAAGTCAGTTTATCTGATCGAATCCGCAATGAAGAGACATACAAAATGCCAGGTACTAGCGAAGATATCACGGTGAGAATGAAGAAGTACTTGCTCAGATGGTTTGGGTATGTTGAGCGAATGAGTGATGAAAGTATGGCAGAACAGTTTTTTGTAAGTAAGAATGAGTTGTAAGAGAGGCAGCCGAAAACCTTTGTTGACCTCGGAAAACACAGTCTCTATGATACTCGAGGAAGATCAGGCAAGAACCAACTCCTCGGGGGATATAAGAAGAGGTTCATACAATGAACCAGGCGAAAGGGGGTTTTGTTTGGCACTCCGTTCGGCTACCCTACTAGGGATAAGCGTGAAGCTAAAAAACCATTATTTTTAATTAGATTTTTTTATTAATTTATATTAAACTATTTTTTTTTCTTTCTAGCTACGCGGATATAGATAAAAGCACAAAACAAGAAAGTGGAGAAGCGGATGCAGTTAGCGAATCCGAACAAACGAGGAATGTATTGAAGGAGAGCTCTTCAGAGGACGCCATGGTGGCCATGTCGCCATCTTATATGTCGGAGGCCAGTGACGCGTTTGGCAACTCATATCAGTCTTTATCTCAGGTAATTGTACCAAAAATAAACCTCTCGTGTAGCAGTTGCACAGTGTCTGACTGTGGCTTCCAGACCCATAAGGGAAATGAATTATTTCCACTTTTTTAAACATTTTTAAAGAGTTATTCCACACTTAGGAAAGAAAAATACTTATTTAGAAAACGTATAAAAATTTGAACGTAGCGGGACTCCAACCCGCGCCTCCAACAAGCGCGGGTTCGACCGTAAGTTTTCTAAATAAGTATATTTCCACTTTCTCGCTCTGATAACTAGACAAAGCGCGGCGGTGGGTTCCGCCACTCACCATGCAATGTCTCGAAAAATGGGCAATGCGTAGGGAACGCAGTGTCTTATCACTAGGTTCCCTCTGCTTACCTTGCTATATCTGGGATAGAGCATGAAACAATAAAATAGACCGTCGTGGCATTGAGACACAAGCGTGTGACTCCAAACGCGATGGCTGTCGGTCCGATACAGGGAGAATGGAATATTGATGATATTTTAATTTCTTCTCTCTGGTAACGATGAATTCCGCGATTCAATACGCTTCCAGAATTCAGCGAAATGGGGGAAACGGAAGTGTCTTAATGGCTGAGAGTACCTTTACTAGAGCCCTGCTATACGCGAAATACAACGTAAAGCAAAACAAATATAATAGGAAAACTTATCATAACTACCTACATACTATATAATAGGAAAACTTATCATAACTATATACATATAATTTAAAAATTGTCCATTGTATTGACCTAAGATAACAAAGTTTCATATTTAAATTCTTGTGTACATAAAATAAAATTTTTGTATAGAGTTTGTGGGCTATGGCAGCGTGACGATGTTAATGATACGAGACTTAATATTGAACTCATTTATTATATATTTAATTTGGTTATTTATACGCTACAAAAAAAATAGCGGAAAATAATTACACAATTGCATTTGTAGCGAATAAATTTAGGACGCTGATTTAGCGTGTTTACAAATGACGTTTATGAATAATATGAATACTTGTGCAATACCCCTACAAGCTCAAAATTTGTAGTTTAGTAGTTTTCCAATAGTTAACGTTTCTGACGCATAACGTATTGTAATACTTTGAATGTGTATAAGAGTACTATTAGTATTGGCAATCACAAGAAAATAATTCCGATATCTAGTGGCTACACTTCTCTCATACTTAATCAAAATAAATACAACAATGCTTATAAATATCATATATATGTAAATCACAATGACGAGATGTTTTAGTATAAATACTAAACTTATATATTGTAGTCAGGGAAAACCTAGCGTTAACAAATGACGTTTCTATCTTTCGCTCGAATGCAAAGTATGAGCATTGTGTGTTGAATGAGAGATTTGAATGCTTTTTGTCTTGCCAGACTACTGACTGAGCAGTGAACTACTTCAGTCCCATGTCTGGAAATCAAACCCGCAATCACAGTGTGTGCAGTTAGATGCTATTGCGTATTTCGCTACGCCGTAATGGTAGCGATGGTCATTAAAAAATAATTTAAACTGGTTGTCGTTGTGGCGCTGTGGCACAGAGTTGCGAGATTCCGCTCTCTCTGCCTATTCCGTTATATACAGAGTACGTCGTGGAGCTAAAAGTATTAAAAATAAAAATAAAAAATAAAAGCAAAAACATTGTTTACCAACCAGCCACCATCAGTGAAATCAGCAGCGACATCAGCAGGCAGCACCGGCGCTACAGTGGCCTCACTGGGCACGTCCACCACCGCGCCAGCTTCCTGGCCCCGCACGTCCCACGTTCGCTACGCCGGCTCCGATACCGCCTCCGTGTCCGGCGAGTCCAGGTCCTCGCAGAGGAACAGTTCCCAAGAGGTATCCTAGGCCTTTTAAATTATACGAGTAAGTACAGTGCGGTCCACGAATCGTCACCGCCCTAAACTTCGCTGAAGATGACTACACAGATACGATGTTAAGATTTTTCTGACTTTTAATTATTATCTTTCGAAATGAACACTGCGCAGAGCTCTGAAACCTAAAGCGCGCCACGACAGTCGCGCCGGCCACGACTCGGCCGTACTGTAGCACAATGTAGGCGGAACGAGTAAGAAAAAAGTTAGATAATGTAAAGCCTTCAGTCTGTAAATCCCTGTTTATTTATATTTTATGGAAAATCATCATTGCTTATATTATACATCATTTCAGTCCCCTTCCATCAGCAACGGTTTTTGGTCTACGTTTTACAGAACCTTTTATATATTCTAGTTGAAATAAATTATATAATGTTACATGACTTGTCAGCCGCCACATCGCAAATAGTCTGTACATATAAATAAAATGAAATTGTCTTTCTGTGATTTTAAAGTAACTGTGTTTTTACATGTATATAGTCATCAAGAAACAAAAGATACTAAAACAAAAATCAACGATTTTAAAACTTCACGGGAACAGTGGAACCGAACTAATGAGACTTTCACTGAAAGATAATAAAGATTATGTGCCAACATATAGGCTAATTTTTATCCTGAAATTCGCGCGTTGAAAGACAATACATACTCTTTCATATTTATAATATTCGTAGGATTGATATCTTGTAAGCCTTTCTCATCTTTTCATCTTTTCTTCTCAGATGTATAATATCAAAATTGTTATAAATAATCTATGTGCATATATTATTTAAGATTTTCTGCGATAAGATTTATATACTTGGTGTTTGTTACTTTATGCTTCAGCCGGGACTATCTCCTCACATAGGAGTACCTCAACAATTAATGGTAGATAAAAAAAATATTCTATTTTACACAAAATACACAATTTTAAATTGTAAAGATGATTAGGCTAAGAATAAGAATATAGTGTGTGTCAGCAAAGAATCACGCTAGCTAACACAAACTCCAATAATTCCAATAAATTTATTTGAACTTTGGTTAATTTGTAAAACAAAAAAATACACAATGTTATCTTAAATTGACAAAACAAAAGCGCAACAGTTCTGTGCGAATTTTTGTTTATTGTATCGTTTAAATTGACCGGATAATATTGTTTGATCAATTTATTTTATCATTAAATAACATAATATTGCAGACACATCGTGTGCCCGAGCCGTCGCTGGTGCCGCAGCACGGTATAGGGGCTCAGTACTTGGAGCCCGCGCCCTACGTAGGGGCCGTGGGAGTGCCTGGAGTTCTACCCCTCTCACTCCCCCCTCTCCCCGTTATAGTATCGCCTGACCAAGCTCAGCTACAGGTGAGTGAACACACAGGAAAAACAATTTGTCATATTTAATTTCTGTTATCAATAGTTTTCACCGTTATATTATTGATTATGATTATTTCGATCTTCTATTATTATTGATTATGATTATTTCGATCTGCTATTATTATTGATTATGATTATTTAAATATTTGTAGATTTCTTTTTTTTTTTTAAATTAAATCTGTAGTTATTTAGTTGTGCGGTAAGACAAGGCTGGGGCGTTATGGGAATTGCACATCCCCCGTATAAACTAAAAAAAGGTTTTAGAGGGAAACAAGTGTGTGTGGTAGAGGATAGTTGTATGCGATGATGCGAGTCAGTGGCCGTGGCAGGAGCAGTTGCAACGTACACACCGCGAGCTCCAGCAGATGATCGTGCGCCAGCAGGAGGAGCTGAGGCAGGTCAAGGAGCAACTGTTGCTGGCGAGGCTCGGCATTTTACAACCTATTATTAATGTAAGTACAGTCGGTATAATTTACGTGGGCGCAAGTTGGGGTACCTGTGTGGGCCATGTGCCCCAGATTAGTCTGGTGTCCATGCCAGAATTATTACATTTATGGCTGATATTTAATGTGAAAGTTTTATCAGTAAATATTACAATTATTTTCAACGTTTGTTATTTTCTTTATTAGTTTCTATACCTTCATTTGTATTTTATTATGTTAGTTACGTTTTGTTTGTAGTTAGAATTTTTACGGCTCATTCTTGCTGGTATCTTCCTGGCGTACTATAACTGGTTTTCTATGATAAATGGATAATATTCACAGGTACAAGATCCCTATGCCCATCCTGAGGAAATTCAACAGAATCAGCGTTTACCTGCGCAGATACTTTACGAAGGGGGGCCAAGACCCATCGGGTACCCACCACACACGCAGGCGCCCCCTGGAAACCAAAATCAACATCATCATATGCCACCACAGTAAATATAAAAGCACGTGGCTTTTAATACTGTTTATTTCAATTATCGTGATTATGCCAAAGAAAAGTTGCCAACTTTTCCATTTTTTTTATTCTTCGGGCTGGCATTGTTAGGTACATGTCGCAGCCGTACTGTGCTCTCTGTGGTCGAAACTCAGCGTGAGTTTGTATTCAAACACTTGGAGAGCGATATTATAATTAGTAATTGATAAACTCGACGTGTTTGCACATTTTTGATCTTAATCAATGATATTCTCATAATGACAATGGGAGCTATGTAGTACCTCTTGTTATTTCTTATTAGGTCCATTGAGTCCCATAGTGACTACACACACTTATTTGTAAAGTATAGGAGAATTGTTTCTGAATATTAACATTATATTCAATACGATATACTACTCTGGTCGACCTGTGGTTAGAGTCCTTTGGAATAGTTACGACTGCTGTCAGCAGGCCGGATCTCATCTAACATTATATACTTCCTTATATGCACAAATATATCGAATAATTTATTATAAAATGATAATATTACAATCATATCTATTAGAACTATTTAGATTTTAGGATACGATTTTATGCCATAATCTACGTGCAATAGCTACAATCCGCGAGGCCTAAGTTGAGGTGTGCATTTTTTTCGAATGCTCTGTGTTAATGGTCTTAGCCCTACTGGTTTTTACGGCGACACCGGGTGGGTAGGAGGATGGTTTGTCCCTGAAAAATTGCAAACATTACATGGGAGTTGTGCATTAGTGTGAGTGTTCATATACGAGTACAGTCTAGGTGTGACGTAGTGTGAGGACGGCAAGCGCTGCGATAAACCGGTTTATGCTGCTTTTAGATAAGCGGCCTACTTCTCTTGTATACAGCTTGATAGCAGCGTCATACATTTAATTCTTAATATTTCATTTTTGTGTTCCGATTTATTAAAAATCAAAGATAATCTTGGCACAATCACTGTACAAGAATGGAAAAATGTATGTGACCAACCAGTTAGAAAAAACAAAAAATCGTCGACACAACGCTCTTATATATAACTCACTAGCTAACATTATGAGGATTCAATATCCGGTATAGAATTTTTTTTTATATATATATATATATATATATATATATATATATATATATATATATATATATATATATATATATATATATATATATATATATATATATATATATATATATATATATATATATATATATATATATATCCAGTACTCACACAAATGCAATGCTCAGCTTAAGCCTCGCGAGTTGTTCAGTGTAATAGTATATTAATTATTTTGTGTCAGTTTTATATATTACGTTAGGATAGTATATAGAATTCGTGTCGTAATAAATCTTACATTGGTTTGAAACATTATTAATAATTTATTGATTCTATTTCGATGACATTTGAGATGTTTTAATAATATAGTACTTTCAAATTGTAACAAGCATCGATTAGGTCACTTTTTTAATACATCGATTTTTAAGGTTCATATTATTTTTCCAACAATTGGTATGATTTAAATAATGTACTTAAATTAATTATTTTATTGAACTTTATTATAATTTACATTATATTTATAGCTCAATATATCTTTTTCTTATTTTTTTAAACGTTTTTATCTTAGAAATATATTAAATATTCATAACACGTACATATTGAATTATAATTATCTGAGTACTGCATTTAAAGATCTCAAGTAGTCGAAATAGAATGCGCGAAAAGCGACGTTTTTATTAAGAAAATCGCATGTCATGTTACCATTTTTCTTTAAGTATAACTTATGTTTTTAAAATATTTATCCTAAATTTTTTTTTTTTTACTTAAGTTGGAGCTTATATAGTACGATAACGTTAGGTTCGTTGTAAATTTACTTAAAGTTATTATTGATATAAAGATAAAGGGACTGTAGGAGAGGCAATCTGAATAACTAACATGAAAAGACAATTAGCTTCACGCTGTATCCCGCACACAGCAGGGTAGGCAGAGGGAACCTAGTGTTAAGACACTCCGTTCCCCATTTTCTATTTTTTTTTTTTTTTTTTACAATTATTTGTACTAAGTATTGGCAAAAAGACACAAAAAAACTTTATTTATATAATTTCAAATTCGGAACGTATTGAGATAAGTATTTTAGAATCAATAAACTAAACGGAGTCAAGAATCTTTGACATTTAACTTATAATACGAACAAAGGGCTGTGCTATTATGGAGCTATAATAATATTTATTTAAGAGACTTATACAGGTGTAAAACTTGATCGATGGATTAACAGTGGCCTATGGGTAGGGCTTATCCATTCAAAAGTATGTTGAGTGGTTGTCAATAGTTCAACATATATTTGTGATTTTTTTTTGGAAAAAATAGAATTCTTGACGAGATACAGCGAATGCTGCTCGACTGTTCAGTCTAGAGTTATTAATAGGGAAAATATCCTCAATATAGCTCAATAATAGGCTTTTTGTAAATTTAAAACAATTCATATAAAAGTTTAAAACTATCGAGTTACAAATCTTGAATATAACATTGAAACATAAATTGTTTCTTAAAAATAAATAAAAGAGGTTTAGAGGCTGCGAGAAAACAATGCTAGTGATTTTTACCCATAAGTAATTTCAATATCGATATATTTAGATATTTACCTAAGTGTTTGCATATTTCAGCAGTCAATTATAGTCGGACAATATTTGTAGAGTACAAATATTTTAACATTGTAAAGCTATCTTAGCACATACCGACAATTGGTTAATGCACTTGGGTGGTACTTAATATTAACTTTCATAGACTATAGAAAAAATATTTCACAAGTATTTTCTTGTACTGCCCATCTTAAAACCAACAAATACGAAACGGTTAAAAATGTGATAATATTTGAAAATAAAAAATTATTGTCATAAGGAAAATTATTTTCCTCAGAATCTTGCATAATTTAAGTACTTAAATAAGTAATTATAATTATAATTTAAGTACTTAAATTGTTATTTCCAAGATTTATAGACAGATAATTTTAAACTTTTATATGATAGAAATGGCCTAATATCGTATCAAAAGTAGTGCTGCGCTTGCAAATTTTCCAAATATCTACTTGAACCACTGAAAGTCGCTCAACATACATGGGGGTGAAATACAAAGGGGGATACAGGTCTCCTACCCACAGACCATCGTTGATCTGTTAATCGAATAACACCCTGTATATATACCCTGTGTATACGCATTAATATGTGAAACAAAAATATACTGATGGATTAAGATAAAATTTTAAATATTCTGTTATTGTTTTTTCTTTTATATTATTACATAATAGTACGTTAGTAAGAAAGATTTATAATTAAATTTATTTCTTGAATTTAAACGCCACTAATCCATTAATAATGGTCAAATTTAAATTTATTACACAATACAAGTACAATTTTTATTTGTTTGCTGTTTGGCTTTAAATTATAATATTTCTGTTCACACAGAACTATCATCATTCATAATGACATGAATCAGTATGATTCTTAAATTTCTTTAAGTTTATTTTTTTTTAATTTAATTTACATCGTTTCTTATAAAAAATAGCATATTGTACTCTGCGCATTAGTACATGAATAAATAAAAAAAAAGTAGGAAGAGGGAACCTAGTGTAAAGACACTCCGTTCCCGACTTTCTGCTGAATTCTGGAGGCATTGCGTATTGAGTGGCAGAACTTAACGCCGCGCTTTGCCTCGACACCAAAGCGAAGAAATGAAAATATAAATTTAAGTAAATATTTCATCTCCTCGAGTGGGAATCGAACCCACAACCAGTCGGTTTTACAGTCACACTTCGTGCCGCTGCGCCACGAGTGGCCTCAACTATTTCTTACTATTAACATAATGAATTCAATTATAAATATTATACATATAATATGAAAGTTAATACAATATTCCGCACAAAGCTGCGATACGATATTATTATGAGCCAATACAACTTTTGGCACTTTTAAATTTAGTAAATAAATTGAGTTTTTATTTTGAAAAAATATTTTATTTTTTTATTGTTATATTCTAGAACGTAATATATGTCACATATAAATTATATGCAATGGTATATAAATTTAAGTATTTAAATTAACAATTTTTTCCATATTATTTTTGTTAATTATATTAATAATATATAATTTATATATAATTGTTATTTCCTTTAGAGTTATTTTATTGTGTTACATTAGTTGGTTGTTTGGTTTTAGTAGGTCGGAAAGCTTACATCTGCCAATCCGTTATTCTCATATATCATGTCTGAGTCCCCAATTAGGCGTGTCTCAATAATAGGATTTCTTCACGAAAAAAAGACTAGTAAAATGTATGTCTTTATAGTAGGGTAGTTAGATGTACAAACCGATAAAGGTGATAGAGGTGAAATACAACGTAAGAAAAGAAACAGAAATCGAGATTATGGGCAAATCTGTAAGAATATTGGATATAATTGTAATAAGTAATCTTGAACGAATTTCATTAATTTTGAGATAAGTACGTTAACTTAAAAAGTTCTAGTTAACATTTATTTAGTACCAATCGAAAGCGGACGAAGTGTGGATGTTGTTAAAGTAAAACGACCTGATTTTGAGAAAACATGAATTGAAAATTGCATCTTGTAACAATTTTTTTACGTTTTCCAACTGTGTCGTTTAATAAACAGATAACTACAACTTTCAGTTGGTTTCGTGTTACAAATAGTTAAATGAGATATTATCAGAAAATACAAAAATACCCATAGTATATGAAAAAACAAGCATAATATGTTTTTTCGAGCATTTGATTGCGTACATATTGTATTTGTATATTTTTTGAATGGTCAATATGTCGGAAAAGAAAAAAATCTATAAAAATACTTGGAAATGACAGTTCATTTGTATCAGCTTGTACATTTATCTACCAAACACCCACTGTATACTTATTTTCTATTATAAAAAAGCAAATCTTTTATATTATGTTTTTTTATGTATGGTTTTTATTATTATAATTATAATAAAAAAATGTCATTAACACCCTAATTTGCGATATATAACCGGGAACCTACACTCTGATTAAGGCATAAAATATATAAAATAAAATAATTGATGTAATATTTAGAAATATTATTTACTACTAAACTAGTAATTTTGTAGCTGTCATTATTCAACATTCAATTATTCGCAGGATATTGGAATATTTAATTTATATACATATCTTGATGTCATGAATCGATATCATCATATTCGACTTCTTACAATTTACTGGTAAGAAAAGAATAATTTTAAATAATATTCTAGATACTTCGGATCGATATTAATTTGGTAGTTGTGTGTCACGTGAGGACGTTCGATTTTGTTAATTCCGTGATTTAGTAGTTCTTATGAAATGTGTTCGTGATTATAAATTGAAAAAAATAATTGATATTCAAACGTCCATGGTCGCATATATTTCTCAAATAAGAACTGCGCATGCGCTGCTGATTTACATTTATGTTATTTTCTAAGAGTGTTATATATATATTTGAGATTTAGATTTTCTAAGCTTTCACCATTATATACCTATATATAACAAATATATTTTTTTAAATATCATATTTTGAATTCATATAATGGGTTTTATATCTTGATTTAAATCATAGCGAGGAAGACTATGAATATCTCATTAAATAGGTGTGAAATATTTGTTTATTTTTATACATATTTCTTTACTGTGTTTGGGTTATATTTTCACTTATGTTTATATTTCATTATATCATATAACTCTGACACGCTATTTTTAAGTGTATGACGTTGGGAAATAATAATAAGTGGTTTTGAGTGAGTGATAATGATGGTGCTTTTATCATGAATATATATAGTTATATTTTAAAGAATATAAATGTGTATTTATAATTTTTAAATGAAAAACATCTCTTTAAATTACATACTGTGCTTAGTTACATATTGTTATTCGTATTTATTTGAAAAACTAACTTCTTTTAACACAACATTATCGTATTTTTGTTTAAGTAAGAAATTTCTCTACATTTACATAGATGGTTAACCAAATGTTTTATACGAGACAAGAGAAAGTCTTTTCGAGTTTTATTTTGTTGGGAACAAAAAATTATGATTCACGAATTGCAGGAAGCTTTGATATAGCGGAGAGAGAGAGAGAGAGAGGTATATGTAGGAAAAGTAGGAAATATTGTTGCTCACTTGAATCCACAGATAAGGTGACATTGTATTATTTGTAAGCTGATATCATATAATGTACACATTCATATTACATTATACATATATTTTTTTTACTAAAAATATTAATTTGTTATATAAATAATGACGATAACATTTTGAAACTTTTAATTACTTGCCATAACTGTTATGTAGTTTTGTTAAGTACAACCAAATAGTGCACCATAGATTTTTTTTTATTATTTACTTCGCTGGCGACCAAAAATAAAAAAAAATTGAGACAATATTTTTCAAATTTATTTAGTTTTATGAGGACGTGCAATATTATAATTATTAGACCTCTTGAATATAAACAAAAGGTCAAATGAAAGTATGTAAAATAATTCAAATATTGCATTTCGTTATTTTTTATTATTATTTAATCATACAGCATCAGCCTAATTATTTGGTTTATATGGACAATGTACATATAGAATAGTTAGAATTTGGAAAAATTTTAAATGTAAAAGTAAATTAATCGAAAATATAGGCCTATAATCTTTTTATGCATTATACAGATATTTTATTGGAACAGTCTATTCTTAGTACAAGTCCTTTGTGCCAATGTTAGTTTATTTCTATTGAAACGTGATAAAATTAAAATATTTAGGTTTATACGAGATTGTCAAATTGAAAACTCTATAAAAAAATATGAAGGTTAGTTTATTGGCGCTTATATGATATATTTTGAATGAATTTAAGTTTTTTTTTCTATGTTTTCACCAACAATGACGTATAAACCTTTATAATATGTTGGGAAGTATAAGATACTAGTATAAAATAATTTAAAAAAAAATGTTTATTTATTTAAACATGTAATGTTAACATTAACCTGTCGATAATCGGAACGTGATATTGTAGTTGTTTATCGATTGTAATTTGTAAGTTTACATTAAATTGTGACTGTGAAGAAAACAAAAGGACATTAAAACATTGTAATTTATTTATTTTCTTTATATTTTATACCTATTTGGATTCGTAATCTGGTTACATACTACTTAACAATTTTTTGGTCGTTACTCTGAAAATCTTATAATAATACTTTTCGTTGATAATGTTAAACTGAATTACAAAATTCAGGCCATGTTTTGTCCTTTGCACATGCGCCAGTAATACCCTTTCAAATTAATTAATTCGGTATGCGTACCTCGTTCGATGATTTTACCTGAAATATTAAATAATTGTAATGAAACTAGTTAATATATATATATATTAAAAAAATGTTAGTTTTATGCTGTATCCCGCACATAGCAAAGTACACAGATAGAACCTAGTCTTAAGACATTCCGTTCCCATTAAAACACTTCCGTTTCCCTTATAAAACAAATGAACCAAAAATAATACAAGTAAAATGGAGGAGGATCTTATATGTGCTTAATTAAAAAAGTAACCTTTATCTAAAACGCATATTAAATCTGCGTCCTTGATAGTAGAGAGTCTATGTGCTATGGTGATACACGTTCGCCCCTTAGCTGCCTTTTCTAAAGCTTCTGACACTACCTAGAATTAGAAAAAAATGTCATATAATTATCTATCAATTGTTATTTATCTATATTATTAGTTAATTGTAGATGGCAACAAGATATTTTGTTTTACAGGAGCAATAGGTATGTATATGTTTACTTACTCTTTCACTATTGGCGTCCAGGGCTGACGTGGCTTCATCGAGAAGGAGCAGTCGTGGTGACCTTATCAGAGCTCGCGCTATGCAAACTCTTTGTTTTTGCCCACCCGATAACTGAGCGCCGCTTGAACCTAAATTCGTGTCGTAACCCTGTAATATATGTAAATATTACTGATTATTGTTGGATTTATTAATAGTTTGTTGGGATATTCGATATATTTAAATTCAAATATTAATACAATAGTTATGTAAAGTTCTACGTCGCAACGTAATTTATGCTTCTACTAACTCAAGAAGAAAAAGATAGTACCTTAGGTAAGGAAACGACAAAGCTATGGATATTGGCAGCTTTGGCGGACGCGATGATCTCGTGCATTGTGACTTTACGGTTATTATCTCCATACGCTATGTTCTCGGCTATCGTGCGATCAAACAGGATGGGCTCTTGTTGGACTACTCCCAACTGTCTTCTAAGGCGAGGTAGTGTCAAAGAGGTACGCGTGTCGCGGCCGTCTAGTTCCTAAAATAAAATACTAAATTAGTTATTATCTACGTAAATAAATGGTAATTTAAAAATGGAAATTTTATAATTATAAAAATTACGTACAACACTAGGTAGATCTACTGCTCAATTTGCTAATTATTAACAAATGTTTGTAACTAATTATTCATATAAACAAGTCTATACCTAGTCTATAATAAATATAAATTTAATACAGTGTAGCTTTCCTTATGTTAAATAAAAGCTTTGAAATAAACTAAGTAAAATTATAATTTTTTTAAAGTTTACATTTATTTGAATCATAACTAAGTGCCCGCGTGTTTCCAATATTTAGGTAAGAAATTTATGCCATAAGGCTAAATTTAAAATTGTGCATATTAAAAATAAATATCTAGCATTTTTCTTGAGCTTTTTTTATTCTTATTTCTCTTTCCCTTAACCTCCGTTCTCTTTCAAACTCTTTCATTCTTAGAATATAATCATCTTTCTCACAGTTTAGATAGGCGTGTCTTTCTTTATGGCACTTGTATAACAGAGGCATGTGCTTGTATCGGCATACTTGATAGTCTAATAGATAATGAGCGCAATAGTCTCGATATTTTACAGGTATCCGAGCCGATATTAGGTGCTCATTACAAGCAACCATTTCGCGTTTTCCTCTCTTATATAGAAAACCAGCTTTCTCGTCGAAAGTTGGTTTATCATCCATTTTCAAATCTAGATGTCGTGTTTTAAAGGTTCCCATTATTTGTCCCATTTTACTTAGTTTATAGAAGTTTTGATTATTTTGTAATTTTCATGTAAATATTATTAAGTGTGTTGCAACTCACTAGCCAAATGAATTCAGTTTATTGACAGTTAATGTCAGAATTAGCACATCATCATAATTTTCGTACCAGTATCAATTTACCAAAGCTGTTATTATATAAATTTGAGTAAGATTTAAAAATAATAATATAGAAAGAAGTAAACAAAAAGACTTACTATATTACCAGTTTCTGGGTCATAGAATCTTTGCATCAATTGCAGTATAGTGGACTTGCCGCAGCCAGATGATCCAACCAGCGCAACTGTTTTACCAGCTTCAACTTTTAGGTCGATTCCTTTAAGAACTCTTTGGCTAGGTCGTGTCGGGTAACTGAATTCAATGTCTTTTATACCAAAATTACCTGTGGCAACCTGTAAAATAAATAGCTAAAATAATAAACTGTGATTTTACAATCTTAAAGTTGAATTAAAATTAGAATTTTAAAGTTTGCCCGGCGTCAAGTTTTGCCACTCAACAAGTATGCGGAAAAAAATCGGCGGAAAGTGGAGAAGGGAGGAGTGTCTTAATCTATTTCCCTCAGCCTGTCCTGCTATATGCGGAACATAGCGTGAATGTTAAAAATAGACTATGGATTTGTACTTTATATAAGCATCTACTTACTATAAATTAATATGAAGTAATAAAATAATTTTACCCAATCTTTTTTATCCCTAATACCGGGTTCAGTTTTGACTCTAGGTTCCCTGTTAATAATGGATAAAATTCTTGCCCCGCAAGCTTTCGCGGAGTTGAAGCTGGGCGCGTAAACCAATGATTGACCCAACATATATGCGCCATACATCAGTGCCTCGTTTACACTATAAAAATACACTTATTATTATTTTTGAAACATATAAAAAAATTATAATAAATACTTATATAAATGTAAACAGAATAATTTACACTTACAGCAGGACTATTCTATATTCAATCTCTTTGTGAGCCACTAACACAGCGCCATAGACGGTGGCGCTACAGTACGACATGAATGGCACATATACGCCCAACCCTAATACTAAACCTCTCCATCTTGTCTTTTTAGCGACTGCAGCACATGACAAAACTAAAGCCTCTTTAAACTTATTTAAAAATGTTGTTTCAACACCTGTAAATAATGAAACGAATACTAAATATCGTAATTTTATGAAATTTCAAAACAGTATTTCATGTTGAAAGTGATCTTACCTAAACTTTGAACAGTTCTAATACTGACTACAGCCTCGGTTGCGATCGACGTCGCCGACTCCATGGCCGCACGCTCATCTGATTGTGACTTTTGTGAAACGATTCCCTCCAGCCAAATGCTTCCGACCATCTAAAGAAAAAATTATATGAATAAACTTTATATATATATAGGTACATACTCCATCTCCAGAACCAGATCTACATAACCTGCATTAAAATAACTTAAGATAGTAAATAAATTACTTTTGTAAGTAAATAGTAAACTGAAGAGACTTACTAAGGGCAAAAAGGCAGTACCGACGAGAGTTAGTTTCCAGTTATAGCATATAGCCATAATGAAGCCCACGACCACGGAACTCGTGCCTTGTAAGATGAGACCAATTCTGAGGCCAGTCGCACCTTGTACTTCAGCGGCGTCACCGCTCAGCCTCGCGCACATTGCACCAACTGTATTTGATTCTTTGTCAAAGAAGCCTATTTCCTAAAAGAAAACATATTTTAAAATTTTGTAGGCGAAGTTTGTAATAGGTGAGTAAAGTACCATCTAAATATAACAAATAATTTTAAGCGTCGTATTATTTATATTATATTTTTTTTATTAGTTTCACGCTTTATCGCACACAGCAGGGTAGGCAGAGGGAATCTAGTGTTAAGACACTCCGTTCCCCACTTTCTGCCGAAATTCTGGAGGCATTGCGTGTTGAGTGGCAACGCCGCGCTTAACCTCGACACCAGAGCGAAGAAATGGAAATATAAATTTAAGTAAATATTTCATCTCCTCGAGTGGGGATCGAACCCACAACCAGTCGGTTTTGCAGTCACACCTCGTGCCGCTGCGCCACGACCGGCCTCAAATTTATATTATATCCTGATGATATAATTATATTTATTGTAGAAATAAAGTTAATACATAATGGGTATGTATGTATATGCGTATTTTAGTGTTGTACATACTTGTCTCAATAAACCTGAAAAATACTGTTGTCTAAGACGCGTCGTCATTCTTAAGCCAGCGTTCGTGAATGTGGTACTTTGTAGACACATAGATAAACCGGCGACTGCCGCCACCACCAGAAACATGCCGGAGTAGAAGTCTGCTAAATATATAATTTGACTACGGTCGGGCAGGACGAAAATCTAAAAATAGAAATTTGTTTTATTAAAATTTTATTTCTTTTTTTCTTGTTTTTTTTTCAGCATCACGCTGTATCTTGCTACAACAGGGTAGACAGAGGTTCGTCGAAATCTGGAAGCCATATAAAACATCGTAAGTGGCGGAACTCAACGCTATGCTTTGCCTCTACATCAGAACGAAGATGAATGAAAATATTAAATATTTAATTCTTCGAGTAATAGAACCCACCACCGTATCGTACCGTACAGTCACACGCTTGTGCCCCTGCGCCACGATTTGTCTCAAAATTTAAAATACTTAGTGTTAAATAGTAAATAATCAATAAATTTAAGAAAATAAAAAAAAGAAAATTAAAAAACAATACCCCAGACGTATATCCAAAAAGAAGTGCAAACACTGGGAAACATGAT
The DNA here is from genome assembly GCA_018249775.1 of Heliconius hecalesia formosus. Taxonomy (NCBI): domain Eukaryota; kingdom Metazoa; phylum Arthropoda; class Insecta; order Lepidoptera; family Nymphalidae; genus Heliconius; species Heliconius hecalesia. Next base: position 30,946 of record DWMY01000241.1, read on the forward strand.
CCTTGAATAAATGCAGCTATCGACCCTATAACAATGTACGGCCATTCAGGAGCATTTAATTTTAAGAGTTGCCAATCGCTGACCGGTTTCACTTCCTATAAATAATAAATAACAGCCATATAATAATATGCCATTATTAATATGGTTATAAGTAATATAAAGCTATGAAGAATATCAAATGACAAACCTCATCGTCATCCTTCTCTTCTTCTGAATCGTATTCAGCGTTATACACAAAGTTTTGTAACCCAGTTGACATCACGGATGTGATCGATCCACGTGGCGTCATCCAATCATGAGATTCTAAAGTATTTAAAAATAGAACAACAGTTACTACCTAATACATATATAATATTTTTATTCAGCTTCATGCTGTATCCCGCACATAGCTGGATAGACACAGGGAACCTTTGCGTGTTGAGTGCGTGGGGATTGCCTCTTGAGTGGCGCAACTCAATGCCGCGATTTGGCTTGTTACCAGAGCAAAGAAATGAAAATATTAACGGTTTTGGAAATATTAACCCAAGACCATCGCGTGTACAGTCACACGTTTAAATTGGATTAAACAGTGAACGAACTTATAGATACATGCGCTAACTTTTTAATATTGACATTTAATTCTCACGCATAGTAAGCAGAATATACAGCTTAAGTCTCACGCTGCTTAATTTTTACTAGATATTTTTTATTTCTAAAAATGTACCTCTCTTAGTCGAATGGCGTCTCACTAATCGTCTAGTTGACCTGCGTTTAACATCTAATCGGGACACCATGGCCAGTTCCCCATTTTCCAATTCCCCATTTTCTTCCTCTGGTAACGTTTCTATAACGTCAGGTTCTTTGTTTTCGTTACCCGTTGTCACAAGTTTGTAGTAAAAACCTGAAACATGATTTAGAATATAAATAGCTAAATATATATCATACCGTTATAGCATACGTTACAGTCCCACCTTCGTGCCCCTGCGCCACAACGGCTGTGGGTTCGATCCTCACTCGAGTGAAGGTATTATTATTTATTAATATTTTCATTTCTTTGGCAAAGGTCATACGCAATGCCTCGAAAAAAGTGGGGGATAGTGTCTTAACTCTATGTTCCTTGTGCCTACCCTGCTATATGTGAAATAAAGCGTGAAGCTGAAAATATATATATATATATATATATATATATATATATATATATATATATATATATATATATATATATATATAGACATATAGACGTAGTTTCATTGTGTTTACTTATTCGTTTAATTCATCATACTATGGCTATATCCATGTTGTATATATCTATATTTAAATACTTTATACCCACCCTTAGCTTTCATAAGCTCCTCATGAGTTCCTTGTTCCACAATCACTCCTTGATCCATACAAATTATGCGATCAGCATTGACAATGGTTGATAATCTACAAACGAAAATAAAATTTAAATCTGTATATACAATATAGGCCATAGTGTGGGTTCGGTTCCCATTCGGAGAAATTTATTATTATTTATTGATATTTTCATTTCTTCGCTCTGGTAAAAAGACAAAGCGCGGCGTTGAGTTCTGCCATTCAACACGTTTAACACTAGATTCCCTCTGCCTACCTTGCTATATGCGGGATACATCGCACAACATACACAAGATACGACTACAACCATACCTATGCGAGACTATAATAGTAGTTCGTCCTACGCTAGCTCGGTCCAGTGCTGCTTGCACTTGTCTCTCTGAGTGAGGGTCTAGTGCCGACGTTGCCTCGTCTAGTAGAAGTACGGCTGGTTCGCGGAGCAACGATCTCGCAATCGCAATTCGCTGTTTCTGTCCACCAGACAGTGATGCTCCTCGTTCACCAATAACAGTGTCGTAGCCCTTTACATAAAATTATCAATTAGTAATATAACAATCAATATATCTTGTAGTTTTTAAAGAAGATTTAAATTGAGCACGAATTCTTACTTTTTTGCTTGCGTACGTGTTGAGTTCTGCCACTCAACACGCAATGCCTCCAGAATACGGCAGAAAGTGGGGAACGGAGTGTCTTAACACTAGGTTCCCTCTCCCTACCCTGCTGTATGTGGGATACAGCGTGAAGCTAATTTTTTTAAATTTCTTATTTTTTAATAGATTTCTTATTTACAAAAGGAGGAGGTTCTATATTCGTTAGCTAAGTCAGCCAAGAAAAAAATTACATTAAGAGATTACTAATTTACTACTAAATACACTGAACACAAGCTAAAAAGACTCATATTGGTAACAATAATTTTAAATATTATTTTTCAATTTACCACAATTTGAAGTTATTTAAAATATTAGCTTCTATATTGTAAACTTTGTTTTAATTTGGTTTTTTTTTTAACAAAATTAGCAACAGGTACAAATATATAAAGCATATGTACTAATAATTATAATGTTGTTCGTTCAAGAACGGTTTCTTACTATTTAAATTTAAAACCAGTCAGGCTAAATATTTTTATATATTTTACTTTACAAGAATACACAATTGGTAATAATAACAAATAATTATTTTTAAACATTTTTAAAGTTACACACACACTTAGGAAAGAATTCTTCAAATTCTTCTCGAAAAAATGTTTAAAAATATTTAAAAAATAGTTTCTCTCTTGCCAAACGATAATTCTTAGTAATTATCTTTGGGTAGCGGAAATTTGTAAAAATCTCCCTACAGAGATGCTAACAACATAAATAAGTT
>DWMY01000242.1:0-33623 GCA_018249775.1 Heliconius hecalesia formosus
ATACATATCACTTATTGCAATTACATAGTATCTCTTTCAAAATAGTTTAGAATCATATAGACGATGTGTGTTTTTAACGTGTTTGTTTTAAAAACGTTACCCGCTTCCGATTTCTAACAATATTGTAAATGTTATATTAAATTATTTTTATACAAGCAAACAGAAACCAGAATATATCCTATAAATAGAAAGCTTTGCTGAATTAAGTGCACACATGATTAAGTGCTATGAATTTGAAAGTTAATCGTTCATTTTAAAATGAATTCATTTTAATTGAATGAATTTTATTTTGTTCCTATTTTGAAATGTTGGCGTCAAGCTTTTCTCTGTTTTGCAGTAGGGCAGGCAGAGATTACACTGGAGTTAAGATACTCTATTCCCCTAACACCGTCTGATTTATGAGACGAGGAGAGTGGTGGATATCACGATTTGTCTACTGGAGCGGGGAAATGACAATAATTTAAATATTTTTTATTTCTTCGAATGCTATCTCACGGACAGACAGAGTTTGCGAGTAACTTTTTCCGTTTCATTCACCTAACAGTTAACGGAACGGTAACAGCGCAAAAATATATATTCGCGCTTCGTGTCAACTACGTTAATTACCGGAGATTGAAATTTTTTTTTTAAATTTAAAATTAACCAAGCAAAGGTAGTAAAATTGTTCTTGAAAATGTTAAATAGCTATTTTTTATAATTTCAAGTATAATTTTATCATTAAAGAATGAACATAGTAGTAACAATTGGAAAGTGTAAGTGTATGTTTGTAGTGACACGAATATTTTGAACGTAATTTACTACTTTTAACTTGATTTATGCACTAAAACTTGGATTTATGCACAAAAACTTGGATTTATGCACTAAAACTCTCAGACGACTATATCAGTCCAGATCATTTAAATCGATTGATACTTTAACCGACACTTTCTCTTCTAGATATTGCTGCTAGAGATCTATTTAACCAAAAATTATAGCTTGTCTGGCAGATACGGCTGTTCGGGATTTTATGAGCCAGTGGTGAAACTGGCCATATGTGCTAGAAATTAAAAAAATAAAAACCGTTTATTTGCGAGTTGCAATCGCGCTACTTCTAGGATTCTGCACCAATGTCATCAACTCCCTATCTCAGACGCACAAAGTGAATTACAAGTGTCACGTCACAGTTCACTAACTAGTTAGTAACGTAACACACGCCGTCGAAATGAATGCGAATAGAAGTCAGGGTTGTTATAAATTGAGTAATCGGCGGACGCGGCCGAGACGACGCGGTGTGGCGCGCCGCGGTCTTACAGAACATTGGTCACTCGAGTGCTTTCTACTTTGTTGTTACTTTTCTGTTAATACATAATATGAGATTGTAGTACAATTAAAATATTTTTTATTAGCGTCTTTAGTAGATATTTAAATAAAAAAAACTCCATTGTATAAAGAAGCTACTATAATTTATGAGTCGCGCGGTTGTGGCGCGGTGAGTCAGCTGTATATGTGATTCCCCCCTTCAATAAGTAGAGTCTTATATTCGGGCGGATAGGGTATAACGGAGAATCTTAACGCGTGTCTGGTCTCTGCCCACCCCGCTATGTATGTGGGACACCGGCATATAAGCGTGACATTAAACGTATAACTCAAATATAGAATTCTTACTAGGTAGTATCTAATGTAGACTGAATCCTGTATAGCTCCTCATTTATTCATTCATCTTATACGTTCTATATCATCAATACAGATAAAACTAATACGTTAGAGAGTGGCTGGTAGACCACGTACAGATGAGACTTGGACGCTTGAAATTCGGCATGTAACTAATTTACCGTTAGGGGGAGAAGGGGAGCACTAAGAAGGGATTACAAACATATTGTAGGCCATATTGCGCGCAAAGTAACAACGTAAGACTCATTAATGAATTAGTCATCAATTGTAATCTTTAAAAAAGGCTTCGATGTAAGATTGTCAACACAACCTTTCACTAAAACAAAAGGGAGCGCTATTAAAAAAATTATTACTTTACACGAAAGAAACTTCCTTTCTACATGAAAACGAGAAAATGGGAAAAGTTTCGACAACTGCATCGCGGTGGGACGATTTAAAATCCCTTAGGTGTCAGTAAATAGCTTACTGACATTGTTTATTAATTATTGGCCACACGCACCTCCCTTAACAAAGTGGGCACAGGCAGAGAGAATCTAAAACATTTCAGTCTCCATTTGCCGTCCAAAATCAAGAAAACAACCAGTATAGAGGCCCTTTTGGCGCAGCAGCACCGTGTCTATAAAATCGACGGCTGTGGGTTTGATTCCCACTCGGAGGATACATTATATCATTATTTTCGCTTTGATGACGAGACAAAGCGTGGCGTTGAGTTCCGCCATTCAACACACAATATCTCCAAAATTAGGTCATACATGGGGAACGGAGTCTTATCACTAGTTCCCTTTGCATACTCTATGCGGTATATAAACTCTATATGGGCGTAAAAAATACACTGTACCTGTAGGTTCATTAATGAAAAACGTATGTGCATTTAATCATTATATTTTACACGTCTGCGTAAACGGACACACGCGGAAGGACTGATTTATAAAATGTGGTTCGCTTATGTCTCGAACCTTTACAACATTATTATAAAATTGAAACGTTTCCCTCAATGGGTATTGAACCCTCAACTATCACATGTATATTTAGACACTTCCACAACTGAACTGCGGTACGATAGTGTTACAGTATTAATTATTCAGGTACATTTGAATATTTATATAGGGCGGTCGCCGCCCGCCCTCAGCCGTAGTTGCGTGTATTTTGTAACACTTTAACACTTACATTTTATAAATTATTTTTAAAAATGTTATATAAGTATTTTTTTAAATATTTATTGTCGACAATAATAAAGTATATGAGTTGTGGCGCAGTGGGACAGCATCTGATTGCGTGTTCGATCCGCACTCCGGTAAATAGTTATACTTAAATTGTTTTCATTTCTCCGCTCTCGTAGAGAGAACGCGGCGTCGAGGTCCGACACTCAACAGGCCCGAAAGAGAGTGCCTTTATACTAGATTCACTCTACCTTCGATGCTATGCGAGAAAAAGCGTGTAGTTGCTTTTTATAATGTATCTATATATATAAGTATTTTACATATAAGTACATTAGTTGTTTCGTTAAGCAAAGCACGAACTGGAGAAAAAAAGTTATGCATCATGATTTCTATCCACTTGTCGTATAGCAATCCAAAACTAAACTTGCACGGCAAAAAAGGTATGACTATTTTTATTCTAGTAATCTATTTTTTATATACGTATATAAAACTGTTTCGTTACGGAGCGACTGACGGAAGAGGCACACGCCTCCCCCAGTCATCCTCCATGTCGTACATCAAAACCAGGCGACGCAATACCAATAAATCTTTGATCTTTTAAGTCGTCTGTCTGTAAACACAGCTTATTGATAATAATTGCTAATCATAAAAGGCTATCATTTCAACGGTCAGCTAATAAAAAGAGTTATACGACGTCACTCAACAGTTATTGTTCCAAACTCGCGAGAAGAGGAGGAGGCGAGTGGAGGACGGAGTATTTTAACACTAGTTTGAAAAATGCAGGTCCCGCATGGTAATAAGTCACTCATTAAGTCTGAATTGGAAAATTACAAGCAAATTCATTAAAATAGTTGATAAGATTAGATAACCTAATAAGGGCAGGTCATCTATTTTAAAAATACAAATTTATTTACGTTTTTCTTGGGAGGCCTTGCATATTGAGTGGCGCTAATCCACGCTTCGCTTTGAATCGTTACCAGAGCGAAGAAATGAAAATATTAAATATTTCATTTTCTCGAGCGGGGATCGAACCCACAACTTGCTTCAGTCAATGTTCACATACGAGTATACAGTGATAAGCGCATTATCCACCTTTGCGTCGCACGTCACAAAATATAGGATATATTTTAATTCTGTAAATATTTGACGCACGTAAAGTATCAAAAATCGCACATTAGTATCACCACAGTAAATAAACTAAGTCTATTGTTTGTTCAATCGAGTGACGCGAAGTTGGTCGCTCGCTTGTAATCACATCACGTTTGCAAATCGCTGAAAAGTAGAAAATAAAAGTAAACAAATTAATTGTGAAACAACATTTTTGAGGCAAACTTTTATGCGCTACGTTGTGCTTGTGGTTGTGATTAATGTAGATTTGTTATATTTTACTCCAAACTTTGTGTCTTCGGTGTCATTAAAATAAGAGAACGTATCTCTCTGCTCATCGCGCTGTAGAAAAGAAAAGCGTGAATCTATAAAAAAAAAAGGAAGTAAATGTAGTAGAAGAAGTGGAAGTGGATATATTTAAAAATAAAGAATCTGATAAATATTTAAGACGCCATATTGGACTGTCTTTCCATCTTTGAGAAAGTGGAACAAGATCGACATATTAGTAGCTACGACATTGCTGAAGAACTGGATATTGATTATAAAACAGTTTTACGTCATTTATGAAGGTCTGGGTACCAGAAAAAACATGACGTTTGGGTGCCACTTGATCTCACTGAAAAAAACCTAATGCAACGTGTTTCCATTTGTGATTCTTTGTTGAAACGTAACAATCCCGAATGATTTCTTAAACAGTTGATATACCACTTCATTCACTTGGTCTAATAATTTAATAACTTCTTTTCTTTTTTAGCTTCACGCTGAGTCCATCATATAGCTTGGCAGACAGAGAGAATCTAGTAATTAAGATACTCCACCAGAAGTTCCTCACGAACCGCTTAATTTTGGAAAAATTGCGTGTTTAGTGATCTCAACTCATCTCAACACCAAGCTTTGTTGTTTCTTGTTAATAGGACGAGGAAATGTAAAAAATACCGACTGGAAATCGAATCAACAACCGTCGCGTATACGGTTAAACGCTATGCAGTTGCACCACGATCGTATTTCCTTTAAATTAGTCTGAGTAAACGAATTGTTGTATATTTATTTCAGCTTTTCTGAGTAAAATTCGAGCCAATATAACAATGGCTTGGGTCAGAGAGGTTCAGAGGGTCAGAATCACTTCAGGTTTCCTAGGTCTTCTAAGGCTACAATCCAGGGGAAACAGAAATCCAGATGGTGTGGATGATACTTGAGTTTGTGACGTACTGTGTGGTTAGTAAATTCGGTGGCAGGTGACAGGTCAAACAGTTCTCCAGAAAACTCTCCATGATAAATGCGGTAGAGAAGGCATCTCTACGCAAAACCAATGTGCTCTACACAGATCATTGGGCCTCCAATGATTCGAACGGCTCTACGTTGTATGCAATCAAATGGGTCAAGCTGATATTGGGGTGCACCAGCCCAGAGATGAGAACAATACTCCATATGAGGTTGAACCTTGGCCCTGGGCCAATCGGTGTTTTAGCGTGAAGTACTACTCTATAAGAGATATTATTCATGGATTCATTCAACTTGTTTGTGTCGACTTTAAGACGATTTCTCGATTAAATTTCTCAAAATTCTCGCTTAATTAACCTAGCTATAAACATGTAAATTTCAACGTTTCTTATTCCAGTAGTGTCGTCTGTGTGTTGTCTGTCACTGGGTAACGGAATAGTTTACAATACATTATATATATGTTGAGTTACAAATATAGTAGTGGTTCAACAACACCATATGATCGAGAACGCTTTCCTCGAGGCTCTTTCTGGGTTGTCACTTAGCAACGGCGCCGTGTAAACATTTAATTTGCATCGATTGAAACTGCTCATTGCTTTTATTGTGGAGTCACGCTAAAATGGCATTATTGCTGATTTTCATATGTATTATTTCTTGTTATCCTTACCAGCTGAATCATCTAAAAAAAGATTGAGTTTTGAGTGAAAGAGTCCCAATTTGTATATTTATTTACATATGCCTATGTCCGTTTGTATTGCGAGATCAAAAATAAACTATATTATACCACATCGATCTACCGCGTCTCTTTAACGATAACTTTGCTAGTTTTGCAATACGCACTTATGCTCGTAGTTATATTAACACAAATTACAGACTATGTTTAATGTACGGCTTCGACCCCTTTCGGCCCCGTGGTTAAATGGAAATAAATAACATTTGTGTATGATATACCTATTCTATGTGCCTGAGGTAAATCTGACAGCTGGTACAGTGGGTTACATAGACACGATAAACTTGATTCAATATAGACTTCCTTGATAAATGGAATATATCTCAAATTATTAAGTCCCCCCTTATTAATAATTTTCAATTAATCAAATTTACTGTATATGCAATACAACATTTTTTTATCAATTTCGAATTAAGAATTCCTGAGGAAAGCGCATTTAACTAAATAAACTCTGTTTTTTAGTATTAGTATAGATAAGTAACCTCCTTTCATTAAGTAAGTTAATAACATCGCAAAGCAGCACAATATATTACATTCCCTACATATTGTACTGACAATATTTCCCAAACTCACGCTGTCGTTAGTTTACATTGAAGTATGTACGGACCACAAGCCAAGAATTCCAAAGTAAATAACATTGGTAAAAGTTATAAGAAGTTCCTCTCAAGACCCGTGGACGGTACTTGCTTTTGTATCTTAACGCAAGTCGTTCCTGGTGCGATTGTTGACTTCTACAAATCTTTATCAAGTTCATTGGTTTTCAATACATAGTCATCAATTTATTAGCAAATGCTCAAAATCGCCTTCTCCGCTTACCATTAGTTCACTGCGATAAAGAAGACCAGACTAATTCTGAGCCGCCAGTCAGCCAGCATTTCATTGCGCTCCTCCGAGTAAAGCCTACTCTGCCATAGAATGTGTATCACTGAGCCGCATCTTACGAAGGCTACTTGGTGACAATCTTTTAATTGTAAGGCAAAACACGACGCTATATACTGCCACTAGACGGAATAGACAAAATGTGGCGATTAGTTTTACCCAACACGACCACAAACAAACCACCCACAAACCACCGATTAATGAATAAAAAATGAAGGAACAAAAGCCATAACTCTAGATTATCAAATGATTTCCTCCAAGACGAGATCCTCTCAAGACTATATAATTCTTCACCGCAGTATTATATCAGCAGCTTCAAAGCGCATAATACCAATTTAACGGTGTTTAGAGCATTATCGGGGGCTTGTTGAGGATTTATTAATACTTCACTAAGCCTTCTTCGAGATTTTAATCAATTAAAGAAAATGAGACGAACCCGTCGTGGTGCAGTGGGACTACGCTTGACTGTAGACACAATGGTTGTGAGTTTTGATTTTCATTCCTACGCTCTAGTAGACAAAGCGCGGCGTTGAGTTACACCATTCAATACCCAATGTCTCTAAAATTAGGCTTTAAATGGAGTGTCTTAAGTTAGGTTTCGTTTGCCTACCCTGCTATGCGGAAAAATGTGAATCTGCTATTTTATTTTAAGAAAATGGGACGAGTTGTTTCTAATATAATGGAATATAAAAAACATTAAGATTTTTTTTAAGTGTTTTATGATGTGATAAGTTGTTTTGTTTTACTTAGACAAATTTAAGAGAAATAATATATTACGATGTTCTAGTCTACACACTCGAACAAAAACAAAATATAGAAATACGACGAAAATTAAAATGTTAACACACAGCACAGCATCTTATTGTATACACGATGGTTGTGTATTCAATTCTCACTCAGAAGAATTAATAATTTTTCTCGCTCTAGTGACAAGACGCGCGGCATTGAGCTCTGCTTAGCAAGCAATGTCTCTAAAATTGGATGGAAAAATCAGAGCGGTTTGTAATAAATGTGTAATACCAGGGATGCTTAGTACATAGGTTTCCTCTGCCAAGCCTGCTCTAAAAAAACTTTAATCTTATAAGAATAAGTAAACGATACTCGTACATATAAAACACTTAACATGTAAAAGTCTGTTGGTCCGTACTTCATAAGCTCGTTCCGGTTAAAGACCTGAGAGTATTATTTGCCAGGAGATCTCTTGGGAAATTTAGCGGTCACGGGGCCGGTAGTGCCATCCAGTCTAGCCTACTTCCGGTCGCCATCAAACGCGAAGCTGACCTTCTTGCATATTTATATTAGATTTGTATTGTGATGAAATAACTTAAAAGTTGTGTAGCAACTACAGTGGATTAAATAGTGCTACTAAGCGGAAGTTGTTTTTTTTTAATATTTTTTTTTATTTCTCCATTCTGGCTATTCCAAGTTGCTGAAAAGACTAAAACTGTATTTCGACACTTGAATTTAATAAAAAAAATGCAATTTTAAAAATACTTCTATTTTGTGGATGTTAGTCGTCTGACGTTCGAATGCAAATGCCATACCTGTGCCTTACAAAATATATATTTTTTAATTTTTTCGTGAATGGCAACAATTCTTGTACAAAATTTAATTCGTTTTCTTTACTTATTTTACCGCTAATATGTATCATCCGGCGTTTACCTTGGCAATATATAGAATGCGCAGTAGATTAGGTTAGTTAGTTACTTTAAAGTTTAAACAGTTTCTAACTAAGTTTGCACTAAAAAACTACTTAATCTCTAGCTCGAATATGAATGGAACATGGACCAAGATATGTTTATTATACATATTACTGATGGTATTTTATACAGTACCTAGGAATTTTATTCATCACCTGGGTAAAGTATGTAACGGGCTATAATGTTCATTGCCTGGCTGCCCTAGGTATTCTATACATTGCTGAGATATTGTTTAGAATATTAAAATTATACACGGTAACATTTATACTAATTTATAAAGCTGGTTCAACGTCCTAATATCAGGAACTACTGGAAGTTACCGTACCAGCGCCTAGAGTCCATCGGACACTAATAATGTGTCATATGTATAAAAGTCTTGGTTTTAGTTAGATTCAGTTGATCACGAGGACGAAGGTGCAGAAAAAGGATAGTCTTATATAAATATTTTCTATAATTAAAAATATTATATGAAAATTTCACACTCATAATTTTATATTCCATTTATTATCAGTTATCAACAAAATCCATAGTTGCTACAATATATATTGAAAAAGGCCGATTTGTTCTACGGGTCCATATTTTACAAAATGTGAATGCGGCTCAAACGGCTGGGAAACGGTAAGAAATTAGTTGGGAATTAGAGGCAGAAAAGGAAGTCCCGGCGGATTACCGCATTGGTCGGTTTAAAGATTGCTATTGGACTTTCAACGTAGCTTTTATTTAGTAAATATGTATATCCAAGAATGAAATTACTCTGTGCGAGATAAACGGAGAGCATGTCCCGCTATATGTGGTATATAGTGTGAAGGAGAAAAAAATCTGTGTTAATATACCGTTCTTTACTTTCTGTTTTATAAAACAAATTTGGACCACTTTGTCTGGCCAAACTGTAATTTTTTCCAGTGTGTGAAAATTCGGTTTTAGCCTTACGCTTTATCCCTATTTAAGGTCTATAGTCAAGACACTTTCCTAATTTCATAATGAAGATGAATAATTAATAAATGTACCACAGACGGACATCGAATAGGTGATTATATAGTCAAAAACAAAAATCTCTCGTCACGCAGCAGCAGAGCAAAATACAAAAAAAACTATAATGAAAATAAATTCATATAAAATACGGGCAATACGCAATCAAGCGCCGGTGAAACAATTACTATCAGTAAATGAAACACTATAAAATGTATTCATTTGTGCCGAAGTTTTTTTTTTTAAAACAATATTGCTTATTTAGTAAGTCGTAGAATTAATTTAAGCAAATACACTCAATATTTATTTGTATTAAAGTATGGGCACTCTAACACATAAGTTTATAAGTTATAATAAGTAAGTTACATAAGTTTAAGACTACAGACCTGCTTGCGGCTTCGCCCGCTTGAACTATACAATTGTTTATTTCCTAATCTAAATTAATTTCGCTCCAGTTCCAAACATTATCATTTAAAGTCAATATTCATATATTGAAAACTAAGCCTAGACAATTTAATAAAACAGTTATTTTGTAGAAAATGTCGAACAAAATACTTTATATTATTATTTTTTTATCTATGAACTGATTTAAATAAAACAAATACTAAATGTTAAGGGTAACTTGCTACAATATAATGGTGAAAACTCCATTTAAATCTTTTTAACGAGAACAAACACACGAAAAATTAAAAAATCGTTTGTCACCCATTTATATTTATAGGCGTTGCGTGTTGATTGGCTACACTTAACACCGGTCTTTGTTACCAGATTGGGTAAATGAATGGTTCTTCCATTCCTCTCATATCAGTCAGAGTACTCCCCAATTATTTAGCTCCACTCCACCTCCATTTTTAGCAGTAGATTATTTGTATGTTTTTGTCCTGTTCGGAAGTTTTCCACTTTTTGTTTTTTGTATGTTCATAAATTGTTGTTCTTTAGACTTATGAGTAAATACTTTGTGTAAACTTGATAGATATGTAAACTTTTTGTGTATTATTACATTATATTTAATGTACTGTGTGTTTCCCTTAAAATAAATAAATAAATAATCACTACATACCACTTCGTACAAGCAAACCGAGGTGCTATCGTGTTTTAACCTTATTTCAGTATCTTGATACTGTGTTCTCGAAGGTCAATCAAGGTGTCTGATTGTAAATTTAGTTTAGGATTTTAAAAAAAAAAATTTTTTCACCTTAAAATCTATAGTCTAATCTGGGCCCAAGGGAAATGATTAGGCAATAGAACGACCTAACGACCTAGGTCCCCCGCGGCCTGAGATGTCCGCTTCCGGAAACTGGATCTCTCGCATAGCTGTGCGTGTTCAATTTTCATCATGTTTCCAATACATATTACTTGTTTTTAACTTTTTAAAAGTGTTAATCCACACTTAGGAAAGAAAAATACTTATTTAGAAAACGTATAAAAATTTTAACGTAGCGGGACTTCGAAGGCACGAGGTTTGAGTCCCGCTACGTTAAAATTTTTATACGTTTTCTAAACAAGTACATATTACTTATATTTTTTTACGCTAAATTAGTTTTTGCATATGTAAGCTGAATACAGAGTATTTCGTTTTTGTGTATACAGTTATAAATTATAGATTCAGATCTATTTGTTCGATTTTTAAAATAAGTCAAGTAGACAATCGCTTTATGTTTTTAATTTCACGATCTACTCTCAATATACAGAGCTTATAAAATGGGCGGAAATTAAACATAAACTAAAGTTATTTTATCTGACCTGCTAATTGATATTTTTCCGCAAATAGTAGGATAAGCAGAGGCAACCCAGTCTAAGACATTCTGTTAGCTGAATTTTTGAGACACTGCGTGTTGAGTGGCGGAAATTTGATACCAACACGCTTTGTTCTTCTACCAGAAAAAAGATTACGAATGAAAATTACGCGTTTACCGTCAGACGCTGTGCAGCTGCAACACGACGGCCTCCTGGTAAAGTTTGTTCATTAATATTCTTGTATATTAATGAACAAACCACAAGCTTATCTAGCTTGAAATATTTTTTTGCTATTACAAGAAAATTAAAGAAGAAAGTGGATAGAAACTAGAGAATGGATGCATCATTAGACTTACAAAAATATACATAAAAGTATAGTAACAAGGACAAAGTGTCAAGCAATTTAAAGACATTTATATAATCCTTTTTTCCACTCGTCATAAAAAATGCTTCAAAAAACGCTTTAAACTAACAAACTAAAACATTAAGACCATCACGCCAACATAAAAGATCCCTTAAAAACCATTAGTTTTTAACAAAAGAATAGTAAACAGAATAAATAATGAACATGTAGAAGGCGACCAGCTAGTTACAGGTTCGGAGGACCGGGAGAACGGATTGCTGTAGTTAGCGTCGAGGCATGGACTTGAATAGTCCTACTTGTTGTAAACTTTGCAAATATTTTTGGGAATGCAACGTTTGATGATTGACGTGATGTGTGAAGATTTTAGCTGTCTAGTTCTTTTAGATGAGAACTATTGTAGCATGGCTTGTAAAAGCGATAGTTGTGGATTCGATATTGACAATTTTTTCGATTAGATCTTGTAAGACGAAAAACAGATAAATGAATGTATTAATATAAGTTCAGCTTCTTAAGCGCAGGAAATAAGAAAAGCTTACAAAAAAATATCAAATTGATATTTTCCTAAAAAGTCCGAATTTAGAAAAAACTCTACATACGAATTTCAAAGACCAATGAAATCGAAATCCGCTGGGATATTTCTCTCGATATTTGGAAACAGTCACCTGACTTCACCGTGACGTGAACATGTACATTATACATACGAGAATAGAGAGTAGATTACCAAGTCCCAAAATAATATACATTGGACTAGGTTTTAAGTTAACCAATTTGAAAATGTAGACAACACTTCGAGGAATAGTTGTGTAATAAAAATTTATTCCAATGCAGACCATTTCAGGCATGTGGATTCTTTTTTGGAAGGACGGCTCACTTCAATCACTCACCCGAATATGTCAACACAGTCTCACATTCGGGCACATCGTGGAGAACGCTCTTGATTACATTCTCTCTGAATATCTTGCTGTATGCGGGATTGAAAGATGTCAGATAAAGTTAGATGACTACTAAATATTTATCTATCAATATGAAACTTTTACGTTATTAGCGTACTAACGCGCTGACGACACTTGTACACGGGAAGATGAAACCTTGCATGTAGATAGGTTAGGGAGTATAAGGGAGCATTAAGAGAGGATGTTTCAAAAATATTACGGGTTCTGGAATAAAAATGCATTTCCATTTTACGTCTTTAAAGACAATGGACAAAGTTGCCGGCGACAACTAATCACTTATAATTGCACAACATGTGGCTACAGAGACCATTGTGCATACACATTATTGAATCTGTAAGATCTAATTCCGAACAATGACAAATAAGCGATATACTCGTTACTATGAGTGTCGCGACTGTCTCGTTGTACTCAACTACTCGAGACAGTCGCGCCATTGCAACTATATTTGTAAGTGTATTATCTAGACATTATTTATTTAATAGTTTGATGTATATCTCGTTTATAGTATACAAATAAATAAGACCTAATATACTCCATTATGACTTTGTTTTACTATACCAGGATAATAAAAGTACTCCAACATTACAAATCTCTCAAATGAGAATTAAATTCAGATCGACAACCGCCGCATTTAAAGTCAAATACTGTCGCTGCATACGATTAGATGCTATAGAGAATTTTCCAATATTAAAGATGCCAAAGGAGAAGTGGAAGTAAAACGCACTAAAATACAATTTAAAAAAAACGTACTAAATGAATGTAGGTCACGAAGATTACAAAAAAATCTATAAAATGTATAATTTTGCATCAAGAGTATAGGTATCAAAATTACTTAGTAGCATTTCATCTTGGAATAGCTTCTCAGTATATGTTCAACATTTACCAAATTTACACGACACTATCTCCACTTCAGAGATATCCTTTAAAAAACAAAAATAATTATTCAAAGATGCACTACTGCAAAAAAATGGTTTATCACTGTCTAAAAAAGTAATTTAAATTTAATAGTATGAATACTATACATGTTTAATACAATTTTCAGGTCAAATTTAGTTGAAAAAAGCCCACAGTTGCGTTGCGCGTGGAATGAAGTTCTTACGAAACCGCACAGTTGTAGAGAACCACGTATCCAGATAGTGTGGATGGTATTTAAGTTTGTGACATACTGTGTGGTTAGAGAATTCGGCGGTAGGTAACAAATCAAATAGTTCCCCAGAATACTCCTTTCCATAAGTGTCAATTTTTTTCACAGATTTTGGGTTCCCAAAGATTCGAACGGATCTACAACACTGAGAGGAGAACTCCATGAGGCCAAATCTGGGCCCTCTACAGGGCCAATAGGGTACTTCTCGTGGACCTATAGTTATGAAATTTGCTACGAAGTGAGAACTTACAATACAAATAACGAAAAAAAAAATGCCTAAATTTATAGGTATTTCATAGAAAAAAATCATAACTAACTCATATTTTTAGTTAATGTCATACAAAATGAATACATATGCCCGCAAACTTTCATTTGGCAACTTTTATAAGTTGTACAGCTCGAAATTGGTCAGTAAGTCTGATTCGATTTTTTTTTCATGTAGTTCTATAAATTATTTGAAATAGTACAAAATATATTATAAATATGATGTCGGTTATCTATCACAACAATCAATCGGAGACATATAAAGGGGCGAGGACAAACCAATCTATTGTTATAAGATGAAATGATGTGCCTTACCTTTTATTGGTTTGATACATCATATTTAGATACAATTAAAGATTATTAAACAATTCCCTATTGCAATTTAGTTGTGCATTGTTATTATGGTAGGTCATATTAGAAAAAATAATAATCTTTGGAAATTTTTTGAAAAAAATTACGTAGCGTGACTAAAAAACCAAATTAAATTTTAACTTTATTTGAAATAATATCAATTTTATTTAAGAACTAGCGGCCTTTATTGAAGTGTATTTAAGAAAATAAAATAGCCAAGCGCGAGTCGACCATCGATGGGCGACCATAGATGGTTTCGGAGCAATTTAAGGTTTGAGGTTTACGGGAAATAAATTGCAGGTTTTCATAACGTGGCAAAAAGTTAACAGACTTAAGTTTGCATATCCGTACGCATTAATAATATCTATACTAATATAATAAAGAGGAAGAGTTTGTTTGTTTGTTTTGTTGACGAATGTGGCGTTGGGGACCGCCATCCAACACGCCGGAACAACGGCCAGAACGGCGGGAGGTGGAGAACGGAGTTACAAATAACTACTACTAAATAGTTTGAAGAAAAGATGAATGAATTATTAGATGTGATGGATGATAGAGATTTGGATGTCGTCTGCGTGACTGAGACCAAGCGGAAGGGTAATAACATTACCGATTTACCGGGCAGTCGGGTCGCTTTCTGGGCCGGCGTACCAGAGAGCGAGCGGGGCTGTCAAGGTGTAGGTGTGTTATTGTCCTCTCGATTGGTTAGTGCAACGATTGAATACAAGGCGATCAACCCGAGACTGCTTTGGATTCGCTTCAAGCAGGGGATAACAAGAGTATTCTTGTTAGTGGCGTATGCGCCAGTATCCTTAGCTCCAATAGGCGAACTCGAGGAGTTCTGGGAGAGTGTCAGGGACGTTCTAGTAGTGCTAGAGGGAATGAAAATTTAATAATATGTGGTGATTTGAATGGACGGGTCGGAACTGCGCGAAGCGGTTACGAGTGCTAGGGTTAGGTTAGGGAGTGCTAGGTCAGTATGGTGACAAGAGAATAAATGAGGCTGGAAAGCTTATATTGGAAATTTGCAAGGTTGACCACAAACAAATTCACATGTATACATGGAAGCGATTGGAAGGGGAAAGTATAATCGATTTATTCCTAGTGAATCGGCGTATTCGAAGCCAAGTTATAGACATACAAGTGTTTAGGGGTCGGTTCTGATCTGGGAACAGACTATTATCTAGTCGTTGCTAAAATAAGGGGTCTGTTAGCAGGTTGGCGCAGCTACACGGTGTTCAGACTTGGAGTCGAATTACCGCATAAGAAGCTGGAAGCTTCAAGACCCACCGACTAGAAAGGAATATCAAGAAAGAGGTTCCAAAAAGCTAGACAGCAGCGAATCTGGAAATGAAAATATTGAAGTATGCTGGCAGAACCTTAGGGATTGTATGACGAAAGCAAGAAAAGAGGTATGGAAAAGGGAAAAGAGGCTTTAGCAAGAAGCGCGACGAATGGGGGGATGATGAAGAGCAAGATGCTGTAGAAAGAAAGCATGGCAGGATTTTATAAAGCCTCAGGTACGGATAAAAGTATGAGAGAAATAAAAAAGAAAGAGTATGAGCTGCAAAAGCACCAAACGAAGGTACTGATAAAGATGAAGCGTGAAAAGGCAGAGAATGAAAGAGACGAAAGGTTAACGAACAACTGCAGAGAAAACACGAAGCTTTTCTGGCGAGAAGTTAGTGTTTCTAGAGGTTGCTCACTAACCTGTAGGGTGAAAGGGGTGTTTTCGAAGAACGGTGAAATTTTAACGGAAGAACCACATGTTTTGCAGCGATGGACGCAATTTTACAAGATGTGTGAATGTGATGACGCCTCAGTCTCAAGTAACAGCGAAACGCTAAGTCTTGATGTAGCTTTTGACTTTTTCTTTCTAGTAGACAAAGTGTGGCGTTGAGTTGACTCAACTCAACACGCAATGTCTCGAAAAAATATTAAAGGTTTTTTAAGACTAGGTTATTTCGGCAATGTGAGAAACAGCTGTCTTAGTCACATCGTGGTAGCTCGATGTTTCCGCTTACAGTCTATTATTCATATTAGGTACGTCCGTTACGTAACCTTACACTGTAATTTATTTTATGTCGTTTTTTTTTAATTTAGATGTGGGCAACTTATAAGTTCAAAAAGAACGGATAGTTCTATTCAGTAATGCGTGGAGAATGGAGAAATTATTTATCTCTGCCCACCCTCATAAGAAGGGGTACAGAAAGAATTAAAAAAAATCCATTAAACCTAAATGCATCACAAAAAAATCAGTTTTATTTATACTTAACAACTGTGTAAGATGACAGCCACAAGTGTTCTTCACATCGCACTGAAGTTGAGGGCCATCTTTATTTATAGTGCATTTCTAGTTTGACGTCATCATGGTGTGGTTGAAGTGGAAGTGATTGACCGTAATGGTCTTGGGTTTTAATACAATTAAAGTATTTTGATACATCGTTGCTTTAGTGATAAGGAGCTGCTACGTAATACATTAAAAACTATTCAAGATAATTAGTTATTTTTTGTAGACATATAATCTTAGTAACTTTTAACGTTTGATATTCGGAAACTATGAGAAACAACTTTTCTGTTTCTTTTGTTAGAAATTATGTTATGAGGAAATTAAATTGAAATGGCATTATTTGAATATTAAAGTTACTAACTATATACAGAGTGTTTTTGTGAACACCACTCAAACTCAAATTCAAATAATTTTATTCAAAATAAGAAGTTACATACTTAATTTTTTGAACGTCAAATAATTTACCACCAGTTCACTAAAGTTAATGCCTCAGACCTGAGAAGAACCGGCGCAAGAAACTCAGCGGGACCTATTTTTTATATTCAATTTTAGACAAATACATATTTAATTATCTGTGACAATGATACCTTTGAAACAGACTGGAGCGAGCATTTCATTCCCAAGGCGTGTTATCATTTACAAAATCATTAATTTGGTAATAAAGTAAAATCTCATAGGACACAATACTATGGAAGTAGCTAAAGAAAACAAGTTGAGCCGTTTCACCATAAGTTAATGATCTAATAATAGTATCATCAGTAATATTTGATTTAGGATATTTTTTCAAAAATCTTACTGAACGAGGGTAGTATAGAGACAGGTCGAAAATTATTGGGATCAGATGTACTACCCGATTTAAATATAGGTATGACTTTACTAAATTTCATTAGGTCAGGAAACACACCGTACTCTATACAAATATTAAATATAGTTGCGAGGTGAGGAGCAACAGCGTCTATTATATAACTAATCAATTTGACAGAAATACCCCATAGATCTGACGTTTTCTTGATATCAAGGGACTTAAATGTCTTAATGATGTCCCTTGAATTGACTGATTTAAATTTAAAATCTACATTACATTTATGTACGCTCTCCTTAAGTAATGATTCAGCGACGGTTGTGGAGGATATAAGTTTATCGGTTGTTGAAACTGGAATATCAGCAAAGAATTTTTCAAATACACATGCAACTTCTTGATCTGAGCTGGTTAAACCTTTGTCAATTTTTAATTTAAATTCAAAGTTATGATTCTTAGCTTTTCCAGTTTCACAATTTATTATGTCCACTTTAAATGATACCACAGTTTTAACTACCCTATAAAAGCCTAGTACAATTATTTAACTTCTTTTCCCCAAAAAAAAGGTGATTTCTTCAAACAAAATAAATAATAAAATTATCGTTGTAAAATAAAACACCATTTGTCAAGAACGACGCACACACACATAAACCTCATTCCGAAATCGAGTTGTAGGTATTGGCGGCAAAGTTCAAAGTTGTTTAAATACAGGTATGGATTAACATCGTGAAATGACAAAAAAATCCTACGTCTAAACTGTGGAGTTATCTTGATTAATTTCGTTGCGTATGGATTTTAAATATTTTTCCCTATATGCTGTTCCCGTAACAGGAGTGCAGACGTTTCCTGTATATATATATATATATATATATATATATATATATATATATATATATATATATATATATATATATATATATATATATATATATAAAAAGTTACATTTTAACAAAAATAAATTTATTTTGACTAGTATTAGTGTTAAATAGTTAGCGTTTGACTCTCTTTACTACCAGACAGCGATTAGCGATGACATGCAATATAGTAAGATCTTCTATGTTTTTCTTAGAAATCACAAAGTTAAATCTAAAACTCCCTTTTAGAAATGTAATATTAACACATTGTCAGATATGAACTAATTAATTTAACAGATACTCGAGTTGTAGTCAATAAATAATGATCCTCACTACTACATCAAAGGTCTCGGTTGACCTACGACGACTGACCGTCCTAGTTTTAAAGGTCGTGGTAAAAGTTTCAGCCTGGATTGTAACTCCAACCCGCCTCGACGGGACGTGAATAACAAGTCGCATTTTAGAACTTTTTACGTAATGCACCGACTGCGTCATTCCTCTATGCATAAGTTATCTGGTGCATAGGATGTTATTTCATTTTCGTAATTACATTTTTAGGTTTTTTTTTAGCTTTGTGCTTAATGCCCATTACTCGAGATATCGAGCAATGAGTGGCGTAACTCAACGCCACGTTTCATATGCCAGATATGAAGATAACCTAAATATAATCATACTTGCCGTACTTTGCCACGACGGACTCTGCCTTATCTGCCTACCCAGCTATACGGAAAAAAGCGTGAAGCTGCAGTTTTATATGATAGAAATATAAATAATTTTCTCAATTTTTTTTCCTGTAAGATGATTCTTTATTTTTATTCCATAATTTTACTACATAACAATTGGGACATCTCTACTGGAGTTTACACAAGGGTCTTTGGACGTCTCGCGTTTCCTCAAAATCTTATAAGAATACGGCTTCGTTTGGGTCATTAAGTCTGAATGGCGGATGATAATCGTCTGCTTTTGAATATTTATGGACGAGATTGTTATACGATTATGTAAACCGTCTAGCATAATGCTATATTTAGAATAATGAAGAATATTTCTGATTGTCGACGTGATGGTTGTGGGTTCGATCTCCACTATGTGGGTATATAAATTGTTTTCGTTTTCTCATTCTCGTATACTCGTACAACAAGACTATTAGACAATGAGTCGAAAAATTAGAAAGTATGGAAACAGTGGCGTAACACTAGTTTACCTCTATCTATTCTGCTATATGTGAAATGTGTTATAAAATGTTTTAAAGTATAAAATAATACTGCAGAACGTATTATATTCACGATATTTTACATACAAAAAACCCTACTCTACTACAAAAACACTATGCTTTAATGAAACTTGTAAGTTCCCGCGTAGAGCACTTGATAGTTAAGTGGCATTTGGAAGCTTGGAATTTCAAAAGAGCTCAAAAACCTTTTGAAATTAGATGTCTATTTGACTTAATACTGAAATCCTCTTACTGATCGTCCTCGACCCAACGGGCCGGACCGTTGGCAATGTGGATGATGGAACTGTGAAAATGTTGGTGGTACCCATTGATGATGTCGTGCTTATGACAAATGCGATAAAGTGTGATAAGAATATTGTACAGCTTAATTGGCTAGCGTTCAAAATGTGCTACGTTTAAGTTGTGCTATTAGTATCGCTAACGTAAAGTGTTGCGGTAGGATTTGTGTAGATACGCTATTAAATGAAAGACGCCTTTAGTAAAAAAATATTGCAGTCACAACAGTCAAAGCGCGGCGTTGTGTTCCGCAAACCAAGCAGTTTCTAAAATGGGCAACCCAGTCTTTCTCGTAAAACGTCAATCAGTGCCGCAATAAACTTGTGTCTTCAGATGAAGCATCCCTCGGGAATGTTCTCGTCTACCCCCTGAAGACCCCATCTGTTGTTACGTCATTCTTCCAAAACGCTCCCCTCAGTATCATCATATTCAGCCTCAGTGCTACGAGTGACTGCTAGTATCGCGATTATCGGGAGAGTATTTTAGAGACAGCTTACTTGTGAGGCCGAGTTTCTATTTTCCTACGCAAACGACAATAGCATCGATATTGCAAGAGGACGTTTTATTTACATATAAACGGTCATTGATTGGAAACTTTTTATAACTTTCATGTTTTTTACTCAACCACAAGATATTATAAATATTAAATTCCTTTTGTTCACTTGCTTTTTCTTTTATTATTTATGTAACACGCGGCGCCTATTAAAATATATGCTGAGAATTAAATTGAGCAAAGTTAAGAAAATCCGTAGGTGAAAAGTGTACTTTCACATACAAAACTTTTTAATTTCACCACGGCAGCCATGTAAGAGAATAAGTCATAGATAAAATATTATGTGTTCTTTTAAATGCGTAGTTAGCAGAGAATCTTGTATTAAGAAATGCGTTTTCTGATTTTCGTTCGAGTTTGAGATACTGAGCGTAGATCTCAACGCCGCACATTGTCAGTCCAGATCTGGGACTTGAAAATAATCATGACACCTACAACCATCGCGTATATGTTTATAGTCAGATGCTGTCTATAGCGCTATGGTGATATCAATGAATATCATGAATTAAATGTTATAATATCTTCTTTAACAGGTTATAATTTGAACTCCCAACAATCTTATCGCACCAACCACGACAGGCTTCTATGACAATATAAAGAATATAGAAAATGTAATAATATTTCAGCTATCTATACTTACATTATTGTGTTTTAAAATTAAGATAATGTCAGGAACTATTGGTTAGAATAAAAAATAAATGGGTCGGATAGTCTATGTATTGAAGAAGGCTATAATATAGCACATTAATGGTTTAGACGACCACTGTACCTGGGGGAGCGAACTCGAATTTAAAAGTTAGTATAAGACACAAATGATATTGAAACTCCGAAGGCGCCACTCCCCACGTCTAACACAACGGGCCACACGCCGGCCCCTAAGTGCTCTATTCTAAATTCCAAGCGTACGTAAAAACGTGTAAAATATTATTAGAAATATTTTCAGCAGCTCCTGACATCTTTTCATGACAATGTGTTTCAGTGCGAACGTGAAATAGTTACGTCATTGTTTCTCTTAGATTTTATATGAAATATGTTATATATGATGAGCTATAATAAATATACATACATATATATATATATATATATATATATATATATATATATATATATATATATATATATATATATATATATATATATATAATGATGTTTAGTTCTAACGGAAGTTTGAAAGCAGAACTAAAATAAAGAGATGCAGCTAACTTAGAAAAACTTAGCATAAAGTGCGTAAGGACTACGTGTCCGTGCTCCATAGTGATTAGATTGAAAATAAAAATATAATAAATAATAACTATAGCATGGTAACTATGGTTGTGTAGCTTATCATCCCAATTTAGGAAATTAGGAATTTAGGAATGTTTATTTGTTTAGCTTCACGCTGTATCCCGCAAAAAGGGCAGTGTTGGATGGCCACTGAACGCCGCGCTTTATCTTATTGTTAATGCAAGGAAATTAAAATAATTCATTCACATGAGAATTGCATCCACAACCATTGCTATATACACATTGTTCCGCTGCGTCACGACGGCTTCAACATATTTACATATACCCATAAAAAATATGCCCATTTTAGTAGCTTTTTAGACCTAGATCTAGACTTTCAGACACGAAAAGCGTTAGGTTCCGCCAAGTATTAAGTAAAGTGACAATATAAGTGTGTTAACACTAGGTACCTTTTTTCTAATCCCTTAAGGGCTAGTTCTGTTTAAAAACTTGGTACCTATATATACAATTTATACATAAAAAAGCATAAGCTAAATAAATTTAATGAAACAAAACAGATATTTTAGTAGGCAATCTAAAATAAATCACTATATTTCTTCTTAAAAAGTCGGCACAACTGTCAAGAATCGTAAACTAATTAGAAAGCAGCACGACCCCCCTGTGTGCGTACTCGGGCCGGTGCCGCGCGGCATTAAAAAAATCAATACTACTTTCTCACCTCGACTTAAGCCTAAAATATAACCCATTAAGTCGACGTTACTCTACAATAATGGTTAAAATATTAAAAGCCCTCTAAAATTTTAAATATTACTGACCATATGTAGAGGCTAAATCGTTGGAGTAGATACACGCGTTGGTTGTGATAGATTCTTTAGGCTGATAAGATTTAATGCGACGTTGAGTTACGTCTCACTTGTACTTAACATGTATTGTGGATTTAAGTTTTCGCTTCTCAACATCATGACTCGAGCTGTACATGAAACAGAGTCTTCAGCAAGTTTTAGAAAGAAAGTTTGTTTAATATAGCGAGGCCGTCGTGGCGCCATAGGACAGCGTCTGAATGTAAACGCGACGCTTGTGGGTTCGATGTCCACTTGGAGGAATGATTATAATAAATTTACCAACTATTATGCGGGAAAAAGAGTGAAACTGCATTTTCAATATGAGAAATTAGCTATTTTAAGACTGCTAATAAAATTGTAATTAATATTATAAAATTCACAAAGTACACAAGGACACATACACTGTCCTCCAAAGAGAGGCGCCGCCCTCTTTTATTGCCTCATCATGTTCTTTTAGTGAAATTTTATTAGCTTTGCATTTCTGGACTTCATTTACATTTTCAGTTGCTTTTAAATTGGTTATTAATAAGTTTATTATGCAAGCTCAATATAAAGATTCTGTTTTATAAGAAGTATGGTCACTTTGATGTGTTAAATCTTTCTTTTCTCCGTTTAATATGTCGAACTTAAAGTAGGTTAAAATATAAAACACTTTATTTTATTTTACCTAAGAATTTCTTTCGTCACTGTGCCTTAAACATAATGATGTAGATACTTATATCTCAACAAAATAATAAATAGTAAAATATAAAAATATGTTTAAAGTGATATTCAATACAACTGGACAATGTTTTTTATTTCTTTGCTCTGGTAAAGACAGGGCGGCGTTGAGTTCTGTCACTGTGTTGAGTCTGTCACTAGTAGAACTTAGTGTCTTCTCTCTGTTTACCATGCTAAATGCGAGCTGCACCGCACATGCACTTTTTTACTGAAGTAAAAAAAGACTGTATATCAGTAATGTGCATATAAATTGAAACTACCCGCAAAATGGACTTTAAATTTAGGCGGTTATTAGACGTAAGGGATGCTATGGCACCGGCGCGGCGCTCCACAAACACTTTGCTGTGACCACATTAGCCTTTTAACATATTACTCGGTTTAACGTAGCACACCTATCTACTGGAGCGTTAACCTTCTATAAATGTTTATAAGCAGACGATGCGATGTTGAAATAACGAGAGAAGTGATTAAGAAGTCATACATAATAAATGATTAATATATTTATTTAATATGTGCATGTGGGGAAAACAATTTAATCGGAGGTAATAATTTCTATGCTTTATTATTTTTTTTAACTGCGTGCTACTCCGCCTCTTTGGGCAAATACATTTAAAGTGTCTGTACTAGCTCCGACCGCAGGTATAATGAATCACATTGAGAAGTTAAGTTCCTCGTGTTCAATCATTTGATTAAAGGACTGTTTTCAATACAAAAATATATTTTCAATTCTAACCTGTAGTTTCTGACATTAATACGTTCAACTAACAAACTCGTCCGTCAGATTTATAATATTAGTATAGGTTACATGTTTGGTAGTGGAAATAAATGTCACTTATAACCTTTGACATAATTTAATTGAAAATAATATCATAAAAAAACATACAGCAGCGAAACGTGGGTATTACAGAATAAGAATAAAATAAATATTAATGCTATCGAGATGTAATCTTTCGTCGGATATGTCAGTTTAGCTGACCGAATCCGCAATGAAGAGATATACATAATGGCAGGTACTAAGCGACGAATTCACGGTGATAACAAAGAAGAATGTGTGATGAAAGAATGGCAAAAAAGATTTATGAAGAAAGAATGTGTGGTAAGAGAGGCAAGGCGAGGCCTCGGTTGATTTTCGAAGACATAGTATAGATGATACTGGAGTACACGAAAAGGTATGACAGTGGGCGAGGCGAAAGAGGTATACAGAAACCGTACCAATTGATGTTCCTTTGTCTCTGGTTACCCCGCTAGTGATATAGGGATGACAGACAGACATTCACAGACAAACTATAAAAGAACTTACAAGATAAAGCTTAAATAAACTCATGGAGGGTCTACATTGTGAGGGGTCACTAGTCTTTGCGTCACAACTCAAGCGATAGACTGACAGCATGACGCGTTAGTCATATATTATTCAGGAGATAAGCCAGTATGGCCAAGAGCTACTGTAGTTTTACCAAATAGTTTTGTCTACACTTTGTTTAAAGGAATTTTTGAATTGAGCGTAACGAAAAAATTATAAATATTAAAGCATTTGCTTTTGTAGCGGAACCTAACGCCGCACTTAAACAGATAGATGTGTAACAATTTTATTTTTCCATATAGTCGTACATGAATATACAAAGTGCCTTTATCATCAACACTTTAAATGAAACCACAGTTTTAACTTCTAAAAGAGATGAAGAAAATGAAAAAGTGTTTTATTTCAAACAAAATATTTAATAAAATTATCGTTGTAAAATAAAGCGCCATTTGTCAAGAATGATGCACACAGGTCCAAACCTATCAAAGCGATAACGCCGCACACCTGATCGAGTCGTAAGTAATGGCGGCGATGTTGAAATGAAAAAATATTTTTTTTTGTAGTAGTACGAGTATGTGTTTACGTTATTGGTATCTATCGTAACTGCGTCACACGATATATACGTATGAATAAACATCGTGAAATGAAAAAAGAATCCTGTTGAGGTATCTTGATTAATTTATTTAGGTATGGGTGTAAAATATTTTACCCTATCTATATGCTGCTCCTGTAAAAGGAGCAGACGCTTCCACCCTGTATATCCGTCTAAACAGACGTAGTGGTTCTATAGCCACAACTGGTGAAGCAGTGGTCCGCCGCGACCATCGGATAACACTGATGAGTACATTGTATATGTTTAATGTCAACTGATTGTTATTAGATGGCCACCATGGCGCAGTGGGGCAGCGTCCTATTGTAAACGTGTTGGTTGAGAGTTCGATCTTCAATAGGAATTATTTTTTATTTCTCTGGTCTGGTGAGACGAAGCGTGGCGTTGAGTTCCACCACTAACCAAGAAGCGCCCTGACACTTCAGGTAATTCTGTGACCACAGCTATTAGAGTAGGTACATGACAGTGTCGCCTCAGTCCCGGGCAACGGGAAAACCTCGTTAACTCTATATTATTTTCGCTCGCATTTTTATTTCTTGCTCTTAACTTACATTCACTACAGGATCGAGTGTAGCGACATTTAAAAATAAATCATGAATTTCTTTTAATGAACTTTAATAATTATAAAAAACATGCTTTAGTTTCTCGCTTATAACTTTAATTTTTATAATGTAATAAGTTTTTCAGTCACTTAAAATTAAACGAGACAGAGTTCTCATGCTGGGCAGTCAAGTAATTTAGATTATTACAAAACATATATGTATATAGGTACATACATGTCATATGTATACAAAAATTATATAAAAGAATAGAAGCTATAGACGAGCAAAACTCTTTTAAGTTCATTAGTATATCTACATACTTATAGCTTCATGCTAGACGCTCTGGTGTCATGTAAAAATATTTACCAAAAAAAAACTAAAGAAGAGAACCCTCCCCGGGCTATGATGAACACTACTTTTTACAAATATATTCTTTGTTGGATAGTTGAGTCAACTCAGTCAACTTGACTTATCGAAATTTACGCAACATTTAAATTAATTCTTTCGATGTAACCTACTACCTGTCAGTTACTTTGGGCACTATGCGTCACACACTCTTAGTTGCTTTCATTTGAGCACGGGTTCAAAGAGGCAGGTTGAAGCGAATATTTAAAGCAAACTTTATTCCATTTAAAATGTTATTTTTGTTTTAAAGTCTTATTATGCACAATTTTTAAAATTACTTTGAACAAAATAAACATGTATAGCTGACTGTACGTCGTTACAACAAAAATTCTAGAATAAATAAATAATACGAGTATTTTCTATTACATATCTCCAACTATGTGAGATTGTTTATCGTATACAGAAATAACAATAGCTTATCTCGAATGTTTCTATTACTCGTACTTAGAGGTGGCTGTGGATAGCCTTTCTCCAGAGAAGTAAGAGGATTCGTTGCATTTGTGCCTCGTAAGATAAGCCTGAAAGCCTGAAACTGTTACTGAAAACATTATTTACAAAACAATTTTATAAGGGAAATGGTTTATAAAGCTGTACAGCGACCGCGTGGTCAATTGTAAATAGGAAGAGTTGTGTATGACGCTTACAGTTTTATTTGCACATTTAAGATTATAAATAATTGAAATGTAATAAAATTGTACAAATATTCAAATGTAGGGAGGAATTCACTTCATGCATTTGTATTTTGAAAGATGAAGAAGAGTTTACATATTAAAAAAATAAGTTAGACAGCTTACAACTATAAAAAGTTTTCCCTCTTGAAGTTTTATCTATTGTAAGAATAATAGAAAATAAATAAAGAGTAAGAAAAAGTTCAATTACTCGATTAAAGATTGTTTGATTCCACAGCAATTGCTTTAATAATAATAAAAATAATAATCACCAGTAATAAGTTTATCTTATCTATTATAGGAATGTTAAATTAAGACAAGGTTCCCATTTTTTTATTTAAATGAGAAGATAGAATTGATTATTCTAAGGAACAACAGAACAATTTAATTTTGCAGGCTAATTGGAGTACCACGAGGGTTGACTATAATCTTTTTATCAGTTTCAAATTAACTCAAACAGATCAACCTTTCAACAAAATTGTGTCCAGCTTTATGGAAGTATAATATAAAGCACTCTTAAATAACAATGTGTAATTATATTATTATAAAGCTAAAGAAGATCGTCTTAGGAACAACTAGTTAAAATTGAACTAATCTTTTTGTATTGGATAGTTTACAATCGAGTGAGGCTTTAGTTTATATAAAATCACGTTAAAATTTTCAATGTAAATATGCAACCCACTGTACCTGCGTGAGTTACCTAGGCATTAGTTATTTCCATTCGACCAGGTGGGCGAAGCTGTGAGTCTACTCTTTACATAAATGTACAAGGCTCGAGCGCGCTCTAAGAAACCAGCTAATCTATAAAGAAAAGAATATTCTGTTCTCTCCTTTTTCCGTCCATTTTAAAAGCATTGTTTAGCATTGGTAAGCAAAGTGTTTTATTAACAATGTGTTTAATAGAACCTTAACAAATAAAAATACATATTTTAAAATATAAAACTTGTATAAGTGAGAATCGATTCCAAAAATGTCTAGTATAGGTCAATGATAGTAATGTAGCATAATATACCAATATATAATGTAATGTGTATATATATATATATATATATATATATATATATATATATATATATATATATATATATATATATATATATATATATATATATATATATATATATAATTATATATATATATATATATATATATATATATATATATATATATATATATATATATATATATATATATATATATATATATATATATATATATATATATGATGGCGGCGTTCAGACAAACAAAGCAAATTCTTCAGCTTTACAATATTTCGAAATATTTCTTTAGAGGTTAAGGTAAAGGTTGTGGTTAACGGACGACTGGAGAGATTCAATTAGCAATCTCCCAACCCTAAGACAAGCTGACCTAATTCCTTACTAAATCATCACAGTGCGAAGACAAGGTCTGCACTCAAGTTAGTCGAACGTGCCAGATGGGATGCCATTGGTGCCTCTAAGTATTGCATCTAACGTTATTAGGCGGTACGATGTGCCCTAAGAGCATCCATTTGGTGTACCTACTACCTAGTAGTGGATCTACAAAGCATAGCTGGTAAGTAACTGTAAGCGCGGTGGTTTTAAGATCGACCACTCGGAATAATGGTATTATTGGTAAAAAAGACTTTAAATATCAGTTAAGTCTCGTACTAAGGTCAGCACTCAGTACTAAGGTCTCGACTATGTATAAGAGATGTGGAGTTCGAGTTCCGATACAATCAAATTATGTGAAATTTTAGTACAACGAGTTAGTTAGAAAGTAAAACGTATTCAAATACCTGTCAATATAGGTATCCCTTCTAGAATTGCCTGGATATCCTTATCTCAAAAACTACTAGATCAATTTTGATGAAACTTAAATTGTCTCCAAACTGGAGTATACATCAATAAAATAAAAACGACAAGGTGATCTCTTAATAGCTTATAATAATTTTGTAAGCAAACATACAAAAACAGAATTTAGTACACGTACCAGGAATCCTAAATAACGTAGATTATAATACTCGTATATTGTCTAACTTCAAAAATATGATATACAAAGATGTTAATTTAACAACAACCTACTTAAAAGTCAGTTAATAAAGCTAGGACAAAGCGAGGATTAGTATCTATCTATCGGGCGGTTAGGGTATGTATAAGGAACCTAGCGTTAAGACACTTTTACTTCTTCCACTTTTGGCGGGCATTATGAGTTACAAGTGGCGGAGCTTAACGCAGTCTCGCGTTGTGGTGCAGCGGCTCAGCAACTTAATGTAAACGTGACCGTTGTGGGATCCATTGCTTCTCGTGGTAATTATTCGATTGCGTCTTGTAGTAAAAAGTCGCTCTGGTAAAAAGTCATTTAGTTCAACGACGTTGCGTTCGGCCACTCACCAAGCAATGTGTGAACGTTGTGCGTCAGTAGGTGCGTCTAAAAAAGTTGACTATATTCATGCGAAGACTCTCAGTATTCTATGAAATTTTACCACAATCGGCTCAGCGGTTTGGCCGTGATTACATCACAGACAGAAAGAGAAACTTTCGAATTTACACTATTAGTATGGAAATATGGATTAACATCGCTTTTCCAATTTCCCAAATAAATATTTATGCAAGAACTCCTATTCAATATAGCTAGCGTCTGGAAGCCATTTCAAACTGTTTATTCATTGAGTGTCTAAGATTTTCCACGGCAAATCAAACTATGAAATGACCAGCTGCAGAATCTCAACTTTGAAATGCAAAGATGAATTTTGGAATTGTTTGGAAGGTATTTGTCGTTTCTCATTAAAAAGTGTCTTATAATAATTGTAATATTGAAATTGTAATAAAACTCATTTTAAATTACATATTTAAATTTAGATAAATAGCAGCTAGAGGGCGTCTCACTATAAGCGCGGCCGTTGTGGATTCGATTTCACTCGAAGGAGAATAAATCATTTTTATATCTCTTTCTCAACATTTCAAAACAAAATTAACATAAAAATCATAATAGGTAAACGTAGAAATAAGTAGAATTTGAAATAGCTTTACTTGATAGTAAAGCAATAATATAATAGTATCATAAAGCGGTTAATTTATATGATGATTAAGTTAAAAAGCAATTCGAAGTTAGTAGTTCACTGCTGTCGCAGCTGACTCTGTTGGCCGTAGACTACATCTTTCGGACATTTCAAGAGCAAGCAAATAAACATGACAATACGAGCTCGAAATTCGTTTTGGCAGCGTGCTTAGTATTTAAGTTGGTATTAAAATTTTTAATTTCACGTTCTTTTGCAGCATAGCAATGTCTGCAAAGGGAAAGTAGTGTTGTGACACTCCATTCCCCAAAATCCACTTAATTTTCGAAACATTGAGTGTTGAGAATTTAAATTCGTGCTTTCTATAAGAAAGAGGAGGAAAAAGGAAAAATTCAAGGAAAAAAGGAATAATTCAAGACGTTTCTCTCTTTAAACACATTAATAGATAAAATCGTCTTAAATTTTTGAAGTCAGTGCCAACATTATGGATAAATCGATAGACATATGTAAAACAATTAAAGGCATCGAACACATAATCTCCTCTTTTTTAAATTATGTAAATCACTTTTATATTTCCACACACCTCAATTTTTTATTATACCAAATAAGATACGTTAAAATAAAATAAATTTGATCATAACTTCGGTTACAACTTTTCAAAACTACTAAATAAAAAAATTTAAATGTAGGATTTAAAAATGAGAGCGGCATTTGCGGCGTTGAGTTCTGCCACTCAACACGCAATGCCTCCAGAATTCGGCAGAAAGTGGGGAACGGTGTGTCTTAACACTAGGATCCCTCTGCCTACCCTGCTGTGTGCGGGATACAGCGTGAAGCTGATTTGATTTTTTAAAAATGAGAGTACAGAAAAATGCAAAGATAAAGGAAAAAAGATAAAAGAGAAAATCAAATTATCAATATTGTCTACGGCACTCGCCTCCTGCCTTATAACTCGAGAAAAGACTTTATATTTTAAATTAAGCTGACCCACCGGGAACATCGTCCGCCTGCATCGTCCTTCCCCTGGCCTGTAGCCCGTGGACACAACCGATGTACTCGTACAGACAGCCTCAATACGCCCGCGCCGCATTAAAAGCTCACTATAGACGTATAATAGGATTTACTCCGCTACGGCTTGATATAACCTAGCTCTTATCAAATTACATGCAATTCGAATCGTTTTACGCTTTTTAGAAATTTAGAGATATGATAGTTTTAAGATAAAAAAATATGTTCAT
This sequence comes from Heliconius hecalesia formosus, assembly GCA_018249775.1. NCBI lineage: Eukaryota > Metazoa > Arthropoda > Insecta > Lepidoptera > Nymphalidae > Heliconius > Heliconius hecalesia. Next base: position 30,774 of record DWMY01000242.1, read on the forward strand.
AGAGTGATATATTTATATAATGTGGATAGGATCACTTTGTGGGCCGTATGTATGTCAAAATTAAAATAGCAGAAAAAATAAAATTGATATGTACGAGTATACCGTATACCGCACCACGCTCGCAAACCGAATCATACTGACCATGTTTTGACATTGCTTTATTATAAACACGACAGTAGTGGGTTGCGGGAATTATATTTTTTTTATTTCGCCGCTCTGATGCACAAAGTGCATGTTGCAAGTTTAATTCCGCCATCAACAAAGCTATGACTTGAACACTATGCGGGAAGTGCAGTCTTGAAAGGAAGCGAGATGACGCGTGGAGTTATAATATACATATACCTAATCATATTTTTTCTATTTTCCGTTTTCTAAATACATTTTCACATTATTGTATAATAAGATGTCTGTCTGTCAATCTACTCTACATATATGATAGTATATACGCAGTAGATCAATACGTAAGTGGTCAGGAGTTGCATTCCCATTCGTGTCACGTTAACGACGCAGCGCGAGTGCCTGCAGGCGCCGGGCGCTATCTCACACCCTGCCTCTTTACACTCATTACAAGATGATGGATAGCAGCTATACAGACACTGGCTGAAAAATACCTTTTCAGGGTTCTTTACCTTAAAAGGAAAAAACAGAATTCTTATAGGATTTCTTTGTTGTCTGTCTGAGTGTTTGTATGTCCGTGTCTAATCACGAAATTGATGAACGTATAAAGAAGTATAAACATAGCTACTAACTTTTTTCTCATTAACAAAAAAAAAACGTTCCTATTAAATTGTAAAATATTTTTTCTTGAAATAGATTTAGGTATAATGAGAATAGTTATTAATAGATCTTGTAAAGAGTCCTGGTGTTGAGTTTCATACAGCGCTCGTACTCGCTCGTAGCCTGCATTACCGGCACGAGGTCTGCCTGCGGAGATAGGAGTCTGCCTCCGAACCATTAATAAGGCTAGTATATTAAAAAAAGAATTAACCCTCTATTTCCCGTACATAGTACCCTACTACTACTAGGTATTGGGAACCTCGTGTTGAAAGTCTCTCTTCTCTATGTCCAATTATTGAGATATTGTGTGTTACCAGAAAATTCAACGCCGCGCTTTGTCTAGTTAAGAATAATACGACGATTATGAGCTCCATTTACAGACGAAAAAAATGTAAACATATTGTTTCTCTTTCTGATTATATTTAAATCATATTTATCCAGTCTAATACTCTAAAGAGCAGAGTTAAGGATTGCTAAAATAAGTGAAATCTGAAAAAAGTCTCCCACCACTAGATTCCTTAAGCATACCTTTATTTACAGATATACATGCATTTAATTTACTAGCCATAACCTGCGGCTTCCTCCGCATAATGCATATTCTAAGTGCCCCAGGGTAATTCCCGAAATGTAATATAGCCCTCCCAGTAAATGGACTATGCAACAAAAGAAAAATAATTACAACCCGAAGTTACTGAGATTATCGCGTGTAACCAAACAAACTCTACCGTTTATAATATTAATAAATAAATTATACTCTATTAAAGCAGTTTTGCAGCGCTCTTAATTACTATCATTTCTATATAATACTACGTACTATATACTTATGCATGTACGAAGTTTGCATTTCAAATATGACACCACCAACTTCGATGAAACTCATTTTGAAATATGAGAAAGTTTAAATGTACTTTCTGTTTGTAAATAGGTTTATTAGAAAACTGGCATTTGCTGTTTTAAGTATGTTTGTCGTATAATATTTTTTTAATAAATAAAAATTTAAAGAACAAACAATAAGAGTACTATGCACCTACGGTGTATAAATTAAAAAACACACGTAGATTTGACCGGAAATAGCACTCACGTAGTAAGTCAGCCATGTTTGTTCCAATTGGGTTCAGTCGTGATATCATTGAAAAAAAAAACACTGAAAGGTTGTATTGGCGATTGACATCTCAGGCAATATGGTTTTACAAGTTTAAAAAGAAATATATACCTATTCGACATAACTCGTGTACAAGTCACGCGGCATAACTTCTGCCGTACTAAAAATAATATATTAATATATATATAAGAAAATAATCTCAACGGCCAATCGTCCTGAAAACAATGGTTAGTTCACGAACTAAGTGGAAAATTGGATAAACCTTCAGAGAGAGCAATTTAACAATTTGTTTTACTACATTTATCAGCCAGGTTTAGTTTACAACACCGTGGCGGCGCAGCGGGACCGTGACTGATCGTACACGACGATTGTGGGTTCAATCTCTACATTGTTTGGCGTGGATTAACATTCAAATTATTTTTATTCCACCAGTGCTGTATAAATGAAAGTTGTAGATTCCATTTATTTAATTAAATCTGATATTTTTTTATTTGTGGGCTACGTGGCGCAGTCGGACGTCTATCTGTGGTAGCGTCGTTGTGAGTTCGATCCCCACTCATTATTAATTGTCATTATTTAAATGACCCTCACTTTCTCACTCCGTCAACAGGACACTCCTCGCTGTGGCGACGTGTGTACCTACGAGTATGTGTGTGGTGTCAGTTAGTGACAGATCTACGCACAATACATGAACAATGAACTACTTAATTATATGGAAAAATTTAATATTATCTCTAATTCACAATATGGCTTTCGACGTAAAAGAAGTACTGAAGATGCTATTGTGACGCTAACTTCTCATATCTCTGAACTGCTTGATAAAGGCAAGAAATGCTTAACTCTCTTTCTAGACCTCAAAAAAGCCTTTGATACGGTTTCCGTTCCTATTTTGTTGCAAAAACTTGAAAGTGTTGGTATAAGAGGTACTCCACTATTATTATTTGAAGACTACCTAAGTAACAGAAAGCAGA